>JANEHU010001020.1:0-60266 GCA_027563435.1 Nasonovia ribisnigri | reverse complement strand
GGGCCGAAAGGCAGAACAAATAATTTGGCTGGACAGGCGATGGTGTTTGTAATTAGAGGGCTGTACTCGTCATGGAAAATGCCTATATCATATTTTTTACCTGCTACATCAGTTAAACATTTGGTTTTGAGCGAATTACTTGTAGAAGCAGTCACACGATTATTTAAATGTGGATTTATAGTTAAAGCGTTAGTTTGTGACCAGGGTGCCAGTAATGTGGCTGCTTATAAAGATTTGAAAATTACTAAAGAGGAGCCATACTTTCTAGTTGAAAATAGAAAAGTGTTCGCTTTATTTGATGTTCCACATCTCTTTAAAAATTTAAGAAATCATTTAATCAAAAAAGATTTTATATTTGAAGACAAACAAGTGTCATTTAAAGATATTAAAAAAACGTATGAGCTTGATAAAAATAGCTCTACAAGTCGGACGCTACTTCATATTACTGACGCTCACATTAGCCCTGGTCCGTTCCAATTAATGTCATGCAAGTTAGCCTTGCAATTATTTAGTAACAGAGTTGTCACTGCAATGAAAACTTGCATCATGACTGGTCAGTTGGATTCTCAAACAGCACCTCAAACCGTTCAAATGATTAAAAATCTAAATGATCTACTGGACTGCTTGAATAGTAGTTCACTATATAATTCGAATCCATCAAAATGTGCCTTATCAGATAAATGCCCACAACAATTATTATTATTAGAAAAGGCCAAAGGTTGGTTTAAAACATTAAAGACAGTATCACCAAATCAAAAAAACACTAGGCCAGTTTGTTTTGACGGTATGGAGTGGACTGTCAATGCAATGATACTGTTGTATGAAGAACAAAAAAAAAACGGTTACCATTATTTACTAACAAGACGAATCAACTCAGATGTCATTGAGAACATGTTTTCTGTTTTTCGTCAAAGAGGTGGATATAACAGGTAGTTAATGTACAATGCTATAAAATATTAAAGTACCTAAGTACAAATTAATTTAATCTATGATACTAATTAAAAATGTGTATGATTTTCCTTAGGAACCCTACTGCAAGAACATTCAGAACTACATTTCGAATGAATGTCAAGTCTAGTTTGATGGAACCTTCCAGCTTATCTAATTGTGAACCTGATGATGATATTCATTTGTTTAATACAGATACTAATGACTTATCAGGTAATCAAGTTGAGGGTGAAGAATCAAGTTCGTCTTGTTGTTCAACGTTGTCTTTATCAAGTATTGATCAAGAGCCGACAGAAGAACTTCATGGTCAAATAACTCTTGAACACTGTTCTAATAGTTATTTTGCAGGATATTTAAGCAAAAAATGTTTTGATAAGTTTAAATGTGTTAATTGTGCTAATATTACCATGCAACCTGATGATAATAGTTTTAAAAAAGAAGAATTTTTAATTTTTTGTAGGAATTATGATTCTTCAACTAATGAACTATTTTTAAAAAGACCTACTAGTTGTTTTACAGAATTTGTTTCTATGGCACAACAAATTATAAAAAAAACTGTTGAGAAAATGCCAGAAAAAAAAAAGATCAGAAAATTTCTTTGTGATAAAATTAAAAATGAAAATAATATTTGTAGGTTTATTGAGCCTTGTCAAGATCATTATACATACATAATTGAACATCTTATCAATTGTAAACTATTAAGGGATTTCAACTGGAAATCCAAAAACTTTAAAACAAAAAGAGCTGAAAAAGCTAAAAGTAAATTAAATATATTAAGGAATAATTAATTATATTTATCAGTATTATGAATATTATGTATGTTATTAATTTATGTATACTAATATTAAAGTATTAAAACTAATTTTATAATGTTATATTTATTGTGTAATCAGACACTATTTTTGAGACAATACTTAGACCAATCGATGTTGTACCCTCAATTATATTATGCTGTATTGTTTTTGTAATGGGTAATTTTTCTCTAAGATTAGGTACTCAAAAACATTAAAAAAAAAGCTGGTAAGTGGATGTCGCTCTGCTATAGGTTACAGTAGGTTACAAGTGGGTTAGTAAGCTAACTGCATTAATGGATGGTATTAAATTTGAATTCAATGATAATATAATATCATTGTATAAGAAAAACCATTTTGAGCAGAGCTGAAAAAGTTGAACGTTTTATACATTTTTAACAACTAAATAATTTGTGAATATTCAGTTTAATTAATTTTGTCAAAATTTGAACTTTAAATGATTATAAAAAAAAACATGCCTATGTATTTTTAATATTTTTCAACTGCTATTATATTCACTTATGAGGAACCTTGTATAACATTTTCAAACTTTTTGACCCAACGAATAAAATTTTATTGACATTTATAGAATAAAATAACTAAACAAATTGAAAATTGAAAATGTACATAAATAACTTAAAAAGAATCATATTAATTGTAAGAAATATCAAACAAGAAAAAATAATGATAAAATAACATAATAACGTTTAGAGATTATAATATCTTATCGTAAATTATTTTTACTCGAACCGGGATTTCTACGAATCAACAGTGGACTTTGGACTGTCGTTTCTACTTTATTTGTGCGATAATAATTAAATTGTTAAATTGTGACACTACACGCTCTCTATTGACACATTGCGCTATTAATTTACTAGTTTCTATTATACCCATTGACTTGGGCTATCTATGTATATTTAATCAATGATATCTGTATATATAAAAAGACTTGTCCTGGGTGATTCATCATCGCCTAGCCGGAACCACTGGACAGATCTGGCTGAAATTTGGCATACAGATAGCTATTATGACGTAAGCGTCCGCTAAGAAAGGATTTTTGGGAATTCACCCCTAAGGGGTTGTAAGAATACAATAGTGGCGCCATCTATCAAGCTTTATCTAATTTAAATATACTACATTGGTTTAAGTACCTACAAAACATACAAACTTGATGTTTGGAATAGTGGTTCTTCTAATTATCTAGATGTGCAATAAGAAAAGATTTTCTGATATTCGCATTTCAAAGAAGTGGTCAATCATGGATCTTAAGATTCGAGGTGGAAATTGAAACTTTTTTTGTTTATTAATGGTTGCCTTTGGTTGCAGGTTATAATAGTGATAGCAGAAATTAGCATTATTATTATTATAACTTGCGGTTGCTCATCAGCTATATACATTGAATTATTTCACAAAGTTGGCCGTTAGGTACAAGAACGCTGATTTATCCGAAAAAAATAAAAAAATAAAATAACCCTCAAAATATATTAATATAGAAATACTATAAAAATCCGGGATAATCAATTATGACTTCAATACTATTTTAGGTACACCGTAATACCGTATAAATATATTTTTCAACTACAAATCTATACTAATGTAGATTGTATTTGATCACCCTCCTCGCTGTGTCCGCAATCTACTGCAAGTAGATTGCCTACCTGATAATATATTGTTTGCATAACCATAAGCATGTCTCACGGGCAACGCCATGCGGGATGACTAAAAATTGAAACATAATATGATTTTGCTTCCACATTAAATTACACCTAAAAGGAGTTAATTAATCACAATTTTTTTCCCGGGCATCGCCGGGTTATTCAGCTAGTATATATATATATAGGTAGATATATAGTCGTATAGGGACACTTCAAAGTTTAAATTTGTACTTTTAGATTTACAACGTTATATTATCAGAACTATAATTACACAATAATTGTCAGTATATTAATGTATCATTCTCCATCTTCATTTGCCCAGAATATTAAAGTGAATTCAGATTCCCATATAACCTCAGATGAGCCAAATATTAATTAATATAGAAATAAATAATAATTAATAAGTTAACACTCAAATATGTGTATAATTAGAAAAGATGGTTATAGGTGTATAGCACCTAGGATTATTCTTAATTTGAAACAAATGAAAAATCATTATTTTTAGAAAACTGGTTCTGAAAGAAGGTAGGTAGATAATTTTTTTCTAATGAATATAATTTTAAATGCTTGATATTAATCACTTAAAATTGAATAATACCTGATTAACATACACAACGGCAGTGAAAAAATCCAAAAAAATCGTGGGTCGTTTTTTATATGCACTTTAAGTTAAAGCAATTTCGAAGAAAATTAATTTTTATGTAAGATACCGAATTTTTTAATTAAAATCTTAAACAATTTTAAGTTTGTAAATCAAGTCAAAATTTTCTTTAACCAAAAGATAAGCCACATATTTTTCTATCTAAGTTTCTTTAGTATAATTGTGACCAATTATTTTTTTATGTGAGTTCAAAGTTGGAATTTGACCTGAAAATAATACATTACGTTATCTAAAAGTAATAAATAAGTATATTATATAATAGTATTATAATAGTATATTATTATATTATATATAGCCTTACTAAATATTAAAGCTATTAGCTTTACATTCGTATAAATAAAAATTACGGCCAATTTTCGTTATTCTATATACCTACCTACTATCTTTATTTAATTATGATAATACTGCCCAAATGGAACAATAAATCTCCTTAGCCTCTTACCCTGGATCCACGCTAGCTATTATGTTTAAAATAAATATTTAAATAATTTTTTTTTTTATTATATTTCTGAAATCAAAAGTAAAATCACACTGTATCAATCTTGAAAAAAGATACTTTTCATTTGTATTTACAAATACAAATTTATCGACTTATTTAATATTTAAACAGCACATATCGACGGTGGAAAGGAAGAAGGGCGTAAGCGACATTTTATACATTTTATAGGAGAGCCAAAAAACTGTTTTTTTCTGCTTTTTTTAAATTTTGAAGCCATTTAAAATAATTTCATTGAATTTTCACCTAAACAATTGTTTTAGATAATTTTATTCTAAACAAGTTGGCAACATAATAATTTTAGAATTGTTATTTTTTTTACCTGTTATGTTAATTTATAAATTTTTTTAGGTGCTTACGCCTAACATTTTTGGTTGTATGTCGCTTACGCCTTTTGGTGCTTACGCCCTATTTTTTACTAACCTGCCCTTTGGTGGTTACACCCAGCATAGTAATAATAATAATAATAATAATAAATTATTATAATTTTAATTTAATCTGTTTATTTAAAAACGAAAGAAACGAAATTTTACTTTAAATTTCAACAACAAATTATAAAAATCAATTAATAAGATACAAATAAAAAAAACATCAAAAGTTATAAATGAATATGATTACATACGAGTAGTTTCATATTATTGTAATAATATGCTTAAAAATAAAATAAGAAGCCTTAAAGTAATTTAATAAAAAAAAAATTATAAAATACGATAAAATTAAAAATCAACTATGAATAATTTGTATCACTGTTTTGTTACACCTGCAGTCTTCGCATTGCTTAACAATATTTATGATTAATTTCCAGAATGTTCCTCTGGAGTTTCTTCATCACCATTGTTGTCTTCATTGATATCATCTAAATAATCAATCACGAGTTCATTTTTATTCATGTTTAAATACTCATCATGGTATCCTGATGGTATTATACTATCACTGCATAGCTTTTTCAAATCCTTAAATTTTTGTTCCGATATTGATAATTTCGTGTCATATGCTTTTTTTGGGACATACGTAGAAATTGGATTTTGTAATGTTCTTGGATATTCATCTGCACAATAAGTATAAAAAAACTGAATAGAAACGTCACCATCTGATTCCTTCTTAAAAATTAAGTACTTAATTTTTGAAATTTTAACATTTACATTGGTTGTTTCTCTCAGAATCTTGGAAAATACCTTATCTGCACAATCTTTCCAATCTAAAAAGTCTTCAGTAAAATTATTTTCTACTTCAATAGGTCTCGGATTTGTTCTAGAATTTCGTATTATAGTGGGCCATTCACTTGGAGCCCAAACACTCTTATCTTTAACAAAGCGTTCAATTGTTGCATGTATCGAATCGACAGGCATGTATGTATGCCCGGGAATTAAAAAACTTATTTTTATTTCATTTAACGAATTAAATTTGTTTTTTAAACCATAGTATATCATATAAATCATTGCTCGATTTTTATTCTGTCCTGTACAAGAATCACTGTACAACGCAATAGATGTTATTTTATTTTCCATGTCGACTTTGTTTAAATATTTATAAATACTTGTCACTATCTCATTACTACCACGCTGACCATCCATTTCTCCCCATAGATACGCAAACGCATTTTGAGATCCAGATTCATAGAGTGTACAGTTATAAAAACTATATTTGCGGCTGTAGTATAAATTCATCACATTTGGTGCATATGGAGTATTCAGTACTTTTTGAAGATCGAAGCTAGTTCAACAAAAATTTCCCATTGCTTTTGACAACTGTTGATCAAACAGAAACATTTCTTTGCACTTTTCTTTTTCTGCTTGATGTTTTTGTAAGCACTCGTGGTCTTGACTAGTAATTGGTCCCATTAAATTTTCAAATCTCATACATAATCGACATTTATCTTTTTTGGGTTTGTGGAATCCTATGTTATACTTATCATGAAATATATTTAAAAATACTCGTTTACTGACAGCATTATATCCATTTGTTGAACAAAAGTCTTTATAAATTAAATACAATCTCGAAGCATTACTTATGTCTGAAGATAAATATTTTTTGTTACTTGATGAACGACAATAATGAGAAGGGACGACAGGCAAACTTTGAATAAATTTATTTACTAAACGTAAATTATCTTCACTAGTTTTATTTTTCGGTATACCTTTTCCTCGGTTATCTTTGGGAGACGTTTTTATTGACGTCTTATTTGTTACTGTATATCTCATACATTTTTGGGACATATCTAACGTTTTTAATAAAAATTGTTGGCAAATCTTTTTTGGTTCAGAATTATACGACAAATAATAATTAATAGTTACATTTCGACGACTTTGAACATTTTTGGTACGTTTTCTTTTTATTGCAGTTTCATTTGTACAAGATATTAAAAAATCCCGTTGCCTTTGGTAATCTTTTAACCCCCAAAAAATATGAAATATCTGTTCTCGCTCTTCCTCAGTAAATTTTTCATAACATTTGTTATTGCATTTTCCAACTTTGCATGGATTGGTTTGAACACTCTTACCAGCACCTGACACACGATTAAGTTTTTTTACAGTTTTTGAGTTTTTTTTTTTTTTTTTTTTTAAGAGACTAGTGTCTATTTGAAATGATTCTTCACTATCTATGAGCTCATGTGGAAAAGTTAACTGCTCTGGTTCAGTTGACTCGGAAACGTGTGTTTTTTCAGAGCATGCTTCATTATTATGAGGGAGGCTAGTTGAATCATAAGCTAATGCTCGAGAACAGGATGGTTTATTTTGTATATAATCAATTGAATTAGTATCACTTGTATCAATATTATTTTTAGTTCCTTCGTTCGGGGGTAGCCAATCTACAGTGTCTCTTGAAAGATCAGTAAGACTATCGATTAGTTCGTCATAGTTAATATTTATATTATTATTATCAAGAACATGATTTTTGTTGGACATAATTTCATTGAATACTTCATTGTTAAATTTAATGCTTTCTTTAAAATCTTTTTTTGGGGGGATAAATCTTCTTATAGTATTATCATTCTCTTGACCCTGATTTAGACTATTTAGAGCAGCTTTTACTAGTCGTTTACTTCTATATGACATTTTAGAAAACTACAAGTACAAAAAAAAACCCATTAGAAAATTAAAATATTTTATTACCTATAAAAATGTGTTCATTTTATTTAAAAAAATAAACGATAACCAATTATGTCATGTAAAAAAATTGTTGTAATTTCCATAGAAAATGAAAAAGGAGTAATTATAGAGACAAAAATAATTTAAAAAAATCAAAAATGAAAATATTTTTAAAAAATAAAGTAAGTCACCGAAAACTATACATTAAAGTAACACTAAATTGACAGAATTTGTTGTAATGCTATAGCAGTCATGACCGCCAATGTCTTAATAAACATAATAATATTATTATACCTATATCAATACCTATATTTTATAATTGTAAAATAGATTGATACATACCAGATGTATTGAAATCAAATCCCATAAAATTTAATTTAAATACAAGTTCCTCACAAATTGTGAAAGTAAACAGTAAACACGTCTTGTATTAACACAATACTTATTATTATTTTGCTTGGAAATAATAATAGATAATAATAATATTATTAGATATTAATATATTATTATAACCACGGTAGATTATAATAATAATTTACCGTGATTATAACCAATCACGGTTATCTACTCGTTATTAACCATGTAACCAACAAATTAAAACCGATAATAATTAATATTAAAAATTATTAAAAACAGCTGTGGTGGTTACGCTCAAAAATATTGTTAAAAAAAATATTGTCGCTTACGCCCGCTTGGCGCTTACGCTTTAATTTGATAGATGGCGTTTACGCCTTGCAACTATCGAGTACCTTATTATCGATTATAACTTCGTCGATAATCAACATATCGATAATCGGGTGAGCACAATCGATGCAGAATTATGTCGTTTACGCCTTAATTAAAAAAACACGTTTTCGTTAAAAATGTCGCTTACGCCCTTTTTCCTTTCCACCGTCGATATCTAATTTTTGTTTGTATTAAGTATACAAAAACAAATAAAAATATTGAGTTTTCTCAATAATTAGCGTTTACACACTGTATATATAAGTATATAAATATTGTCTAATTTAAAAACTTCTCTCCTCCAACACAATCTTCTGCTTAAAGGAGTCGAGTAAACTTTCATGTTATATTTATGAAAACTATATTGTTTGTTTGCAAATATATTGTTATTTTTATACAAATATTTGTTACAAAAAAATCTATTATAGAAAACAAACACTGTATGGTAAAATAAATCGTTATAATTTATAAAAAAAATTATGTTTTTCTAAAAACTAAATCAACTATTTAAATATAAATGATAATTGTTATTTACTCTAATTTGAAATATGTTTAAAAAATGTACAATTTATTAATCATACAAGTAAATAACAATACTATAAACATGAATATTACACACGGGTATTTCATTTTCCATTTAACATATTGTAGTCTGTAGATTAAATAAATGATAGGTAGAATTTACGAAATTGAATACATGTAAAAATGTAAACAGTCAAAGTTAAGTCGAATGCATATAAGATATACTAACCCAATCAAAAAATAGTCTTTCTAATAGCTCCTACTGAAAAATGTGGGCAATAAATGAATTTAAAAAATACTTAAAAGTATGCTAATCAAGATAGGACGAGACTACACCGTGCTCATATTTTATCGAGACAATTGGATATTAATTATGGGCTTTAAAATATTTTTAACAATAATTGATTAACCTACTCTCGTTCAATTGAAACATAGGTAACTGGAATTAAATACATAGTATAACACATGGTTTATTGTATCAGAGACTAAACAGAATAGTTGTTTGGTTATTATTAAAAAGGAACCCACCAATTTTCTCAACTCTTAATACACAAATAGGGATGCATTAGGTACATAATGTTCACATTAGAGGTCAAGTAATTGTATTATCATGTTTAAAATGTAGAAACATTTTGGCCGTAGCCGAGAAGGGTAAAAAACCGTCGATCAGTTTATACGATTTGGACAAATTCAAACACATAAGGCAGCTGACCATACCATATGAATCAAAAGCCAACAGTTTCATCAAAATTAAATTTTCATATGACGACGTTTATGTGGCTGCGCTTTCCGGCGATCCCGATTACATAATGTACTATTACAATTGGAGACAGTCGAAAGTCGAAAGTCACTTGCAAGTGGTAACCTCTGCAAACGCCGCTGGACCTGTATCAGATGTAATCTTTAAAAATATCAATCACTTATTAGTAGTAGTTAGTAAAAAGGTAATACAGGCTGGCAGTGTTGAGGCCAGATAAATAGTTTCTTATCTAGATAAAGATAAAGATAATATACCTAAAATCTATTTAGATAAAGATAAAAATAAGCTCAACTAAAATTATCTATTTATTAGATAAAAGATGAACGGAATTTATCTAGATAAAAAGCAAATAAGTTTTTAAAAAACAACAATATTTTAAAATTAAAATACGATCAGACGAATGAAACAATCAAAAATGTTCTGCGTGGAGCAGCATGTGGTATACCCATATAGTTTGTACGTAATCGAGAGATTTATTTTCAACGAAATAATTATTTATTAGTTAATTATAATTTCTACTGAGTTTGAACTTTCCACATTTTGACATGACGTCATTTCATTTATTTTAATTACCCACATCTGTCAGCATTTGGAATTTCGTGCTACGAATGCGACTATAAAGTACACAGACTATTGACTATGATTACCAATCACTAAAGATTAATAACTAATAAATAGTAACAATAGAAATTGTTATCGTCCGATCGTCGTTGTCGTCGCACAGCAACGACACAAACAAAAATAATGAATATTACCAGAAAAATAAATATCTGCAAAATATATAAAAATATAAAAAATATCTAGATAAATTACAGTAGATGACTCGAGTTTTCATCTAAGATAGATAAATAGATACAATTTAGATTTTTATCTAGATATGATAACAGATAATTTATTTATTTATCTAGATAAGACCCAACACTGCAAGCCTGGTGATGAGCACAACTTGCTAACTTATAATACCGACTATCTATTAAAAAACTTTCTAATAAATCCATAGTTTGTTAACCAACCTAATAAATAAATTAGTCGACTATTTTTCTGAAATTAATTTAAGAAAGGGGAATAGGCTAATAATTTATTATTCTTCAATATTTTGAAATTATAAATTGCTTTTTTGACAAAATTTCTTGAAGAACGATTATATATTAATCATAATACATGTTAATACACTCCAAACAATTTAATATGTACCTATAAATAAGAAATATGTAATATAAAATTTAAAATTACATAAAAACAATAAATAATATTGAACGTGTCCTGACTGACAAGTAGAGCTAAAATTAAAATAGCTGCGGAATTTACATTTTCATGGTACCGACCTCCGTACCACTCATGTAGGGGTGCACTGAATAAGGATTTTCCGAAATTCGTATTTTAAAGAAATGTTCATTAAATGTGTTTAAGATTCACAACATTTTTGAATTTTTTTTACTTATAAATGTTTAACATTGATTACTGATTATAATAAAACCTCAACAAAAACACTCTGCCAAACTCAAACAAAAAAAAAAAAAACATTTGAAACTAGTTTATGATATAGGTAATACACAAGTTTATTACCTACTTAACACTGAATACTAACATGTATTTAAAAAAATACTTTCTTAGTTCGCTCTTATACAGTGTTGAAATTTAGTTGTTCCATCAGGACATTCACACCAACTACAACTTCTCTGAGAATAGTTGGCATGGCTAAGACATTTCTAAAATAAAAGGTAAACTTGTCTATTGCATAAAACTATTTAACCATTTCTTGGTGTATTTGGTGATTTAATATTTTCTTAAAGTCTTTACCATAACATAAACTCGGCCAACAATACAGATTCTTCTCATTGATTTAAGTCAACCAAGACGTTTTGTGTCAAACTTAAGAAGTATGCTTTATTATCGTCTATTGAAATTAGTGATTTAAAGCTAAATAGACTCTGGTGAATTCGTCTCAATCATTATTTTCTCTTTTCGTTTGTCTTCTTATAATAGGGGAGAGTGGGGCAGATTTGAATGAAATTCACATTTTTATTTTTTAATTTTTATTTTTTTAACAAATTTTGAATTAATTTGATAATTACAATCTGTAGTCTAGATGTTTGTGAATACTATTTGACTCATAACAACATCATATATTAAATAACTAATTTAATTTCTAATTATGAAGTCAACAATATTTTTATTCAAATGTGCCCCATCTATGGGGTAGATTTGAATGTGTCTTATACAATTAAAGGGGCACATTTGAATTTTGAACATAAATAAATAGGTACTAAATTAAATAAAACATTTACTTTATTTCATCATAGATATAACACAACATAATACAGTTAATAACAATAGGAACATTATAGTAATTATATGCTTAATAAATTTAACATTAGTTGTTCATAAGACTAGATAATGTAGGAACATTGTTGAAACTACTGGTAATTATTACTATATTATAAGTTTTAGTATACACTTAAAACACTTAACAACATTTTTTAAAACTTAACAATGTATAAAATAGGTATACTTCTACCTATATTTAAACAAAATCATAAAAACTTATAAAAACAAATGGATAAGGTTTTACCTCAACCCATATTATAATTTTCAAATGAAACTTTAGGGAAAACCAAGACTCCTTTACTTCGTTTTGTGTTACCTGAAACTTTTGGTTTTGGTAATAATAACTCAATATCTGAGTGTGGTATCTGGTCTATATCGTCTTCATCAGGGTAAACAAAGAAGGGTTTTCAAAAATGATACCACATAGTTTTGATGATCAAAATATTCTACACATCCAACAAAAAAGGTTGTACTTTTCACTGTATCATATTTAACCAATACAAAGTCGCCATAGGTTATTCCATCCAAATCAGTCTTTGAATTGTCATCACTGTCATCACTAGGTTTTTCTGATACTTTATCAAATAATTTTTTTTTACAGTTAGGTTTAGTTGGTTTAGACAATTTCTTAATAACATTTTTCTTAACTTTTTTTTTCTGGCGTTCAATTGTTTCTTTTTCAATTTTGTCTTTTTCAGGGGTCACTGTCAATATTCTTGCAGTTCCTTTCTTGCGTCCTCTTCTTTGTTCAACTCTAGGTCCAGCTTTAGGATAAGGACGAATATCTTCTGGAGTAGTAACTTTGTCTTGAGCATGAGAATCTATAAAAAAATAAATAAATTAACAAAATAATTTTAAATAAATCTGTAATATATTTATCTCTAACAACTATTACATCTGTAAATATTTTAGCAATATCCACTCTTACCCAAATCAGTATGTAGAGTAGGTGACAATGATGTAGGCAATATTTGTGGTTGCTCTACAGATGTAGACAATGTTTGTGAATGCTCTGCGGATGCATCTGGATTTTCATGGATTGGCGGTGCAGGAAACACCTGTTCAGGATTTGGACGGTCAGTTACATATGAAGCAGCAAAGTCTTCATCAGTAAAAACAAGTCTTGAAAAAGGCCATAGTCCTGACTTTTTAAATGATTTGGTAATATTATGCTGGTTGAATGATTGTATGAATGGTTCTTTAGTAAGATGTGACAAATCATGGATTTTTAGTGTTTTCCCTGGGTTCATAGCCATCCAGTCATTCATTGATATTTTCATTTTTGATTTAAATGGGCCGAATATACCAACATCAAGTGGTTGCAGGCGATGAGTGCAATGTGGCGGAAATGTAACAAGGATAATTCCGTTCTCTTTTGCATATTTTACAGCCTCAAAGGAACAATGGGATTCATGATTATCCATAAGTAAAATTATTTTTACTTCGTTTGAACACCTAGAATACTTTTTAATATGTTCTAATACTTTAACAAACAACATTGAATTTATCCACGCACTTGTTGGTGAGTTAACTAAACCTAGACTTCCAAAAGGTGCACCTATCATCAAAGTGTCATTAAATCGAGCTCTTGGAAAAATATAAGCTGGTGGTAAAGCATGTCTAGTGGCACTCACAGTCATCACTACGGTTATCATCGAACCTCTCTCAGCTGATACACACTGTCCGACTTGCTTGGTTCCTTTTTTTGCTACTATTTTAGGTGGATCTAATACTGTGGCCACCCCAGTCTCATCAACGTTATAGATACGATCACCAGACATTGGATATTTTTGTAATACACGTTCATATAAATCAAAAAAATTCATAACATTGGTTTTATTAAAAGATGTTGCACGTGACAAGCTAGTTTTTTCAGGCTTTCTTATAGCTAAATCTACGTGTCTTGTCATGAACCCAGTGAACCAGTCAATTCCAGATATAAGAAATGAGTTCCAGGAAGGAGGAACTTCTATATTACACCCTATGGCATAATCATATGCAAGTTTTCTAATTTGTTTTGTTGTTAACCCATAATTTATCTTTGAACATTTGACTATGTATTCGACTAGTAACAATTCCTGTGTTTGAGTAAATACTTGTTTGACACTACAATTGGATTGGAATTTGAGCACTTCATTGTTGATCCAATTACCATCAGCAGTCTTCATTTTTTTCACTCTATAAAATAGAGTTGTGTGTTTAATATTGTTGTCTTCAGCTGCTCTTTTAACACATTTACCGTTTTTTATTTCTTCAACTGCTGTTTTTATCTTGACCTCTAAGTCAACATCAACTACCTTCTTTTTTCATAATTTCGCACCATATTGTAAACATACAAATGAAAAATAAAAAATAAACTTTGAGAAATATTATATTTAAAAAATATTCAAATCTGCCCCATGCCAAAATATTAACGAATAATAGCAATATAAATTTTAATAACTATAAATAACGTATGTACATTAGATATATTACTAGGCAACAACATTTTGAATAGGTATACATAATTCAATACTTACGATTTCTGATCTTGGTTCCAAAAAAGTTCTTACGGAACACGCTATTTTTTTTTTAAAAAGTCAGTTAATCACATTATCATTTTTCCTTATCACAAAATTGTCCGAAAATGCCAGATAATTACATATGGTCTATAGAACAGTGTAACCAACATACCTTATTATTTGTATAATTATAAATAATCTGTAACAAATTATATTAGACAAATTCAAATGTACCCCGCATTCAAATCTTCCCCACTCTCCCCTACGCAGTGTTGTGTACGTCTACACGACAAATTAAATAAGTAAATAAAAAGTACGCTCGGGAAATTACTGACTATATCCTTTATTTTAATCAACGTAAAACAATTTAGTTAACATGAGTTTGAGAGGTTCGGACTGATATTCTGCTGGAATCCGACTGCCCGTGCCTCGGGGACGAGCACGATCGGCCGGCCCGTTGTGGCTCCAAAACTGTCCACATAGCGGAATGCTTTATGCTGTCGTCGTGCTCGTTCCCACGGGTACTCGGATACATATATATAATAATAATATAGACAGATATACATATTATATATGATAAAAACTGCTTATACTACGATTTAATTAAATAACTATAATGAAATGGGTTTATAACAGCAGTATGAAAATATGTATATATAGTTTAATTGCTAAGGTTTATGCATTTTCAAAATTAGCATGAAATTTAGACTCTGAATTTTATCTTAAAATTAGTTCTTTTATTATAGGTATCTTCCACAAGGTCCATAGCTTTACCTAATGTCTATATAAATATGTTTGTTCAATAAGTTGTTTTTATAGAGTTAATCCAGAACTAAATAATTCAGTTACAATAAGTAAAGAAATAATGAAATCTTCTTTTATTATCGATGTTCGTAGATTGCTTGCTTGTGATGATGTTTCAATGTCATTCCACTTCAATATTTAAAGCAGTGATTCATTAACTTACTCGAACAGTTCAAGAAAATCATTGACCGCATAACAGCGTTCACCCATCTATATAGTCGCGCATAATCTTTTTTTGCTATAGGTACATTCTTGACTTTCTTTAGTTTTATTTTTCAACACATCTTTTCGGTTTGAGTGTTTGAAAAAATTTCGAACTTTAGATATTGTTCCTAAGCAATTTTGTATTTCTATAAAACATGAATAAGAAACATTGAGGTTGGGAACACGAGGAACACAGTGTATACACGTCACAAGTGTGTGATTTTGGTGAATAATAGTAAAAATAATAATAATATACGTTAAATTGGTCATACATAGATGCACATCCATCGCAACCCTGTGCTCTAAGGTATTTTGTTTTTATACTAAATGAGCTTAAATCTGTTAAAATAATATCGGCTACCTTTTCCCGCAGTATCCGTTGTAGGCACAAACTGAAGACATTCTTCTACGATAATTATACTTTCAACATCTAAATACGTTAAACACAAAGATACTTGTTCGATTCCACTAATATTAACCTTTCCTCTGCAAATATTGTGAAACATCATTTCAGAATATATATTTGTTAGAATTGTATTGCAGTAGTCAATGATTTCATTTTGGAGTGTTGGACTGGTATATTTTATTATTCCTGCAGCTTCCAAAAACAATTTTAAAAGGTCATCTCCGTGTGCTCTATATCTTTATATTTCTCTAAAATTTTCTTAATTTTGGCTAAGCTTGTAATTTTTTAGTTCAAGAATAAGTTTCCCAAAGTCTTAGATGACCTCTGAGAGGAAAATTTTGTTTACTACATAAAATAACTGTTTGAGTATTGGAGTTATGTTTTTCGATATTTTTATACATTTTTCAGCTAGTTTGGTTTTCATTTTACATATTTTAGACCAGCATGATGTCTTATAACATAAATAAAATAATCTTAACTGAAACCACAACTTTTTTTGAAAACCTTGTTAGAATGTTCTTTAATTACAACTATTGTATTTCTTCAATTGCCAAATCTTTTTTCACTAAATCACTTAAGATTCTATTATTTAGAAAAAGCCACATAGATTGATAAAATGCACCATTTTTTTTTATCAAGTATACCAACCAAGGAAATCTTAATAGCAAGTAATACTGAAACTTTAAATATTTTAGTTTATTTTGATCTATGTACAATTCCAATATTATAATTATTTACAAATTCGGTAGAAAAATATTACATAAGTCTGTTTTTGTATCTGAATTAGAAGTGCAACAAATTTTGGCTGATTATTCAAGCAAGTTTACTGGTGAAGATGCTTCTTTATTCATAGACGTATCGTTGTTTTGAGGCGATTTTAAATAGGAAGTATAACAAGGCATTAACTTAAAAAAGGAATTAATTGAATCTTGATTTTTTTAGCTATTTTTGGTAATTTTACAACACTAAAATTAATAAATAGTGCTATAAGTAGGTACAGTAAGTTGTTAAGTAGAGGTACAATAAAATTAAGGTGTCTATCATCAAAATCAAAATCGAAACATTATACGAGATTATTTTTAAGGTTTAACCAAGTATTATAAAAGCATAGTATCGTACTAGATATTTTGATCAAATATTAATTTGGTCTAACACCATTAATTGTAAGTATTAGTTATTAGATACCTATATGAAATCATCCCAAATGAAGAAACTTAGTAATTTTGATAAGATTTATATATAAGAATTTGAATTTGTGTCATCAAATTATATTAAAAACACTTTAATATGTTTTTAATTAGTTTTTTTGAGCTTCCTACCAAAATATTTTTAAAATTTTAAAATAAATTAATATTAGTACCTACATTATTTATCTCAGCGTATTAATAGTTGAAAACATTACAATAAAATGCTTAATAGTAAAAAAAATGTATACCATTGAATACATTACTTAAAAATTTAATTAAAAGTTACCTACTTTATATGTAAATGATTGAAACTTTGTACTAAGGTCGAATAAACATAAATATAATGTATTTGCTAAAAATGTACAGCCTTAGTTATAAGTATAAAGTAATAATTTACTAAAATGATGAATTTCTCGCATTAAAAGTAACTAAAGTCTAAAAGGTAAATAATTAGTAGGTAATGTTTAGATGGCGCTGAATCCGGTCAATAGCGGTCTGTGCTGTTTTGTTGGCAGAGGATTGTTCCGTTCAATGGCCATGGGAGAGTTGGTCTGGAAACAGTATGGATTTCATAAAGCCAACAAATTTAATTTTACTACCGTGTGTTGGTTAAACAGCGAGAGGTAGGTGTAAATGTTGCTGATCGTGTATCGTAAAATGGGGTAACTCTGGACAGTATTTGCTATTTTTTTCGAATATTTCTGAAAATAATGAATCAAAAGTTTTATATAAAGTTTAAGATTGTCCGGAATTAACCGCAAAATGGGGTAATACCGGACACCCATGTAAATTCATAGAAAAACTATGTTATTATTATAGCGGTTATCTCCGGACTATTGTGTACAAAATAACAAATTCATTAAACCATGTTTCAATAACACACAAAGTTTTGTGACTATTATCAGTTTTGAATTAAAAAATAGAATGGGTATTTTTAATACAAATCATTCACCTTGATATTATCGACCAATGTAGTATTTTCATTCAAAATAGCTACCTATAATATTTTGTAACAATGTTCTAAATTTATGAATTGCCTTATTAGAAAGATAAATTAAAAACTGTTTTGACCGAATTTACACCGTAAATCCGGAGTTACCCCATTTTACGATATGCAAAAATATTATTTATCACGAAAATCTGTTCGAACATTATAATTAGGTATGTCGTGGCTGAATATATAACTTAATTGCACTATACTAACAGATATTATATTATGAAATCAGATTATTTACTTAAATGTAAACCACGGATACAAAAATATTATTATAAATTATAATGGATTGTAAACGTCGGTGAGTGGGTGATGGGGGGACGGCCCGCAAGAAGTTCCTCGGTTATCATCGACACTTTTCATTGAATGTTTTTAGCGTTTTCAGCAACCTAACCTAACCAGTGGTTTTGTTTGGCGTCACATTTTGTTTTTTAGTCCGTTTTTTATACAGATGGCGTTGTTAACTCCCAATAATCATTGCAAACCCCCCCCCCCCCCCGCATTTGTCTCTTGAACATACTTTCGAAGCTATTGATAAGCTACTAACTTCCAGTCCATTATATCTTAATCCATGATGTAAATGAAAGCCAGCTTGTAAGATCTCCGCCGAATTCAGTGTGACCATGTCAACGGATTGAATCTATTTAATGTTTATCATGTAATATAGCGGCTTTCATAGGGTTACCACATTGTGTCTTTTAGAAAAGAGTACATAATATAAAAACTCTGATTACATAGTTAATATTTATTTAATTAACAAGACATTTTATATACTAAACTATGTATGAATACTTAATACAGAAATGCGTCATATTATCATATATGATATTATATTTGGTAAAAAATAAGTTTTATTAATAATTTTAATTAGGTACATGTGTATTTGATTAACGAAAACAAAATATGTTGTATTAAATCAGCTTTGCCTCTATTGGCCAAGGAAACAATTATACAACAAATTTTACAAAAAGCCTCGTGTTAATTTTCTGTTTTTTTAAACATTGGGTATTCTTCTATTAATTTATCATTAAATTTACATTTTCGGCGAGACATTTTTGATGAAAACAATTTACGAATAGTAGCTTGATGCGTAAGCGTGAAATTAACGAACTAAACTATATGGTTGTAACTATAGTACATAGTAGCAAATACTAACACAGACTAATTCCAATTTTCAAACAACGATCATACATGTGACATATATTATATATACCGTAATACCGTAGACATTTCGGAGAAAAACGTCGATAACATCGTTAACGTCCGTGCCGATTAAATTTATATTTATGGTATTACTTTATTAGATTAGCTTATAAATTTATTACGACTCAAGGCATTTCGGTATTTTCGGAATAAAATAGAAATAGAAAAAAAGAGTACATTGTTGCCAATATAAAAAAAGTGAGAGTATAAAAATTTTAAGAGCTCATAAGAGTACATGTACTCTTAAAAGAGTACTAATGGTAACCCTAGGCTTTCATTGGTTAGGCATCCGCACCACCATAGACTTTTTACTTATAGATTGGCCCATCCTATGCCAACCAACAAAAAAATACCAAGTTTTGTCTAAGTAATTAGTAAAATAAACTAATATAACATGACGAATACAATTGTAAAATGTAAATGTTAACCATATTTAAACAATGTAACAGTTATGTATATTTATCACAGATCTATACTATATAAGAATCAGCTGTGGTATTTATTACCCGATAAGTTATACCTTATAATCTTATAACTATTATCAAGTATGTAGTTCACATAATTATGGTCGGAGTTTAAATATTGAATTTGTGTTATTATTATTACTTCAGTATTGCTTCGTGTTATCATATAGATTACACAATATTCTATATCTATATAATAATAAATGTTATGGAATGGTAACATTTGTGGTGATAAAACCATAATAAAACCAAATATAAAAATATATTAAATAAAATACATAATTAAATTAAACAATATTACATATGCCAATAATACAGAAAATTCATGATTTTTGGTACTGACCAAATTAGCTTTTAGAACTGCCCATTTTAATTTAGAACAACCTATTAGCGCAAGCTCTGGAATGTGAACCCAATGGGTTACCTAAATAAACAGCATAGTATATACAAATAGGGAATACTATTTTGTCTGAAAATTTGCATCGCATTTGTTCCCAAGTGGTACCATCCAAAAATGAAATCATTGTTTCTTTATTGGACAAGGAATCCATTCATAAATTGAGTTGCAATTTTATAAATATTTGGAAGTTCAAAGAAAGCGTTTAGATTTTTGTTTTCAAAAAAGAAAAATTCATTCTTTTGGTACTATTAAAAGTTAATCTTCACAAATAATATTTTTCTTTTTTTTTTGTGTAACCTACAACTATGGTTTCGAGTGTGATGAAAAGATTATTTGTAATAAGTATTTATTATGTGATAATAATATACCATGCGATGTGCGGTAAAATCTAAAAATGGATGTTGAATGGCATTAAATATTTTTTAAATTTTAAATTTTGTTGAGGCATTACTTGAGTAAATTGGCATAATCTTTGACTTAAATTCATATACTATATCACTAGAAAATAATTCTATAACCCCATCAATAATTTCCTGCAAAAGCATACTTGTTATAGAAAGTTTCATCCTGAGTTTACTAATAAAATTGAATGCACACTGCTTAATAATATTTGTATTCGATACTTGTATTAAAAACTACGAAGAATCCAGGTTTTCAGTATTTATAAGTTCATCAACAACATGAATATCTTCTAGAGTTGCATATGAGTCAATGTGGTGATCAGAAGTAGCAGTAATTTAATAAGAACACACAATCCTAATCTTTTCTATGGCTTACAAACCGTTCAGTTGTCCGTGAATCATCATTTAATATTACACTGTTTTTCAGTGTGATTTTAGTGAAACTATTGTGTTTTTTATTTTATTAGTTAGTTGAGAAATCTAAGTAATACCTTAGTAAATAGTCTCATAGGTACTTACTTGACTTATTAACACTGTGTTACTGCGCATTGTTGTGTGCTTCGTTATGCTTTTACATTTTACACTTTTTTCGATTCTCATAGATCGCGTAGTGCGTACCTATGCCTAGATGTCGAGATTTAAGAGATCTAGAAGTTGGATATAAAAAGTTTAAATCATATTTTATGTTAACATTTAAGTTGGTATTACAATACAAATTACGATTGTTTTTTCAGTATAATATATTTTTTGTACTCCTGATTTCGTCAAATGAAATCTTAATGATTACCAAGCTTAAGATATAATAATAATAATAGTAGTAGTATATTACAAATCAAAAGACAGTACAAAAGTTAGGTATATATAAGATAAATTACAAAGATTTGCAACTCCCCTATAAGCATAGCTTGTGATGGGGAGTTTTAATTGTGTTTAATTATTGACAATTTAGATCAGAGGTTCCCAACCTTTTTTGACTCGCGGCACCCTTGGACATTTTCTAAAAATCCGGAGGCACCCTATGCTCTATAGTTCTATACTATAGAGTACTTCGGCTCTATTTATTAGTGCATAATTATAATCAAAAGTAGTAAGAGGTGTAGATGCATACTATATACATATTACATTTTATAAACAAATTATTACATTGTATTTATTTTTATTTTTAATTATTATTTATTTTTATTTATTATTTAATTTACAATACGATAGCAATGAAACTGGTATATGAACATTAAAATAGATCGAACATCGTAATATTTATACAAAATATATGAAACACGATAGGTTTTATATTATTATAGTCCGTTTTATTACTCACAATGCTATATTTTTAATGAAATTGTTTTTTCTAAAAAAATAATTCAAATAATTTCGCGGCACCCTAAAAAAATTTCATGGCACCCTGGTTGGGAATCTCTGATTTAGATACATATTTCTAAAACAAAATTTTCATAATTACATCATATGTTATATATCGATAATCATAAATCTATTTGTGTAAGATCAACATTTTTTAAATACAATTTCAAATCTTTTACATTTTTAAAATTACATATATTTATTTTAAGTATTCTAGATAATCTGATTGCAATTGCAATAGCACTTTTAATGCCAAACTGCTTATGGTACAGAGGAACATATAGATTAATATTAGTTTTATAACGCGTATTATAAATATGATCAATATGAACAGTATTATTTTTAAAATTATGATATGTGAGTAATAAGTTCTTATAATATAAACATTTAATATTAAGTAGATTAAAAATATTGTATACAAATTCATTATTGGTAAGCCTTGGTAAATTGAATATAAATTTGATTAAATTATTTAAAGTAATATTTAAAGAATTAATATGAGACTCATACGCTTGTCCCCAAAAAACAATATCATAACATAAAATAGATTGTACTAAATAAATTTTACGTTTCATATCAGTATTAAATATATATCTCAAATCATGAAATACATAAAAAAAATTACGAATAGTATTTGTAAGAATATTAATATGGTAATTCCACTTAAATTTATAATCCATGGTGAGGCCTAGGTACTTAATATAATTAGAATTCTCTAGAATAACACAATTATCACAAATACCAGATTGACACCTAAATGAATGTATGCATATATTCAGTTCTGGACTATTTACTACTGAGTTAATATTAAAGTGAATATATTTAGATTTATTAAGATTTAATTCTAATAAGTTATTATCAAACCAATCTTTAATATCTTTAATAACATTGTTTGTTTTTATATTTAAAGACTCAGTACTACTACTCTGAACTAATATAGCTGTATCGTCTGCATAGTAAATTATTTCAGCATCAACATTGATATTTAAAAGACCATTTATATATATTATAAATAATAGAGGGCCAAGAACAGTGCCTTGAGGAACACCATGTGTTACATCAAGTGATGTACTTACTGAACTCTTCAATTTAACTATTTGATAACTATTTGATAACTAGATAGGTAGGATTTTAATAATTCATACATTTTACCTCTTAAACCACAGTAATAAAGTTTTTTTTAAAAGTATCTTATGATTAACACTATCAAACGCTTTTTTAACATCTAGAAACAATCCTACAACCTTAGAGTCATTGTCTAATTTGTCATGTATAAATTGATTTAAAAGAAATAAAGCATCATTAGTTGATTTACCATTTAAAAATCCAAATTGATTTTTTGAAAAGAAATTATTTTTGTTTAAAAACTGCAGAATTCTATATTTTATACATTTTTCGAATATCTTAGATATGGTTAAGGATAGTGCTATTGGACGATAATTAGATATATTTTTAGAATCACCAGCTTTATATAAAGGGAGAATAAGACATTTTTTGAAATTATTAAGAAATGTACCTAATGGGTATGATATAGATTGAGCAACTTGTAGTAAAATATAATTAGATAAACCTGATTCGTAAAAGGAAGAATGATCCTTTATTGATTTCAGAAGATTTTCAATTTCAATATTATTTATTGGATTAATATAAATTGAATCTGATATATTACATTTGTTGTTAAGATATTCAAAAGACTTAAAGTTAAAACCAGATGATTTAAAATTACTCTCTATGGTAGGCCCAACATTAGAAAAATATTTATTAAATATATTACAAATTTCAACATTGTTAGTAATTAAATTACCAGAATTATCTCTTATTTGATTGATTGTAAAAATATTAGTTTTTTTCCCAGAAGCCTCTTTTATTATATTCCATAGTTTTTTAACGTCATTACCTGCAATAGTTATTTTATTCTGATAATATAATAATTTTGCTTTTTTAATTAATTGAGTTAATAAATTTCTATATTTAATATATATTAATCTAAAATTTTTATCAAAAGGTCTTTTTTTTAAATTACAAGCTAATTGATTTATTTTTCTAATAGAGACAACTAAGCCATTAGTAATCCAATCTTTAAGCTTTTTATTTTTATTTTTGCAGTCGTTTACAATATATTTACTAGAAGATAGATTAATAAATTCACTAATTTTGAGATCAAACTTATCAAATGATTCATCAATGCTTGTGCTATGAAGATAAGTATCCCAGTTTTCTGTTTTTATAAGCAAATTTAAATGAATAAAATCAATTTTATACTTAGTCTTAGGTAAATAATCTATACAATCCTTAATACTAGAATTATTTTTTATGAAAAGCGCTGTAGCATAATGATCGGTAATGTTACACTTTATTATATATGAACTGATGTCACTAATTTCTACATTTTTTGTAAGAATATGATCAATGCATGAGTTAGAATTATTGACACTCCGAGTGAAATTATTAATACATGGAACGAATCCACTAAAAGATAAAATATTTTGATATTCAGTAGCTAAAACAGAAATATTGCTAATGTCTATATTTATATCACCACATATTATAAATTTATTTAAGTTATTATTAGTATTATTAATAAGATATGACTCCAAATCACTTATAAAAAGATCTACATTATCATTAGGAGATCTATAAATACCAAGAATAGTATACGTACTATTATTAATTTTAAATTTTAATTCTATAGATTTACAGTTACTGATTATGTTGTCTCTTACATTTATTAAATTAACTTGCTCTTTAATCAATATAGTTACAACATCACTTTTATTAAATTTACCTATTGAATTAAGTGATTGATAACCGTTTAACATAAATTTAAAATCATGGGCAAGCCACGTTTCACTCAATACAATTACATCGAAATCACAATTGTTTGATTCCAGAAATAATGCTAATTCATCAAAATGTAATCTAATACTTCTAATATTTAATGCTAATAATGAAAAAGAGTTTACATAAACAAAATTTTGAGTAATATTATTACTTTCTAAGACAAAGGAGTTAATATTATTTATCGAATTAATTTCATTTATTGTATCTACATTCGTAATAACATTTTTAAAAACAAAAGAAATACATTAATATTACCTAAGTACTTACAATTTATTAATATCTAATTCAGATTTAATTTTTACTATTTTTGAACCATCATCTTTTCTGACTAATACTTCAGCATTGTTGGTCCAAACATATTTATATTGTTTTTCTTTGCAAATAGTCTTAGTTTTCGCAAATAACAATCTTTTGAATTTGGTAAGTCTCTCATTACAAAATATTTTAACATCCGGTGACCAGGCATTAGCGACCATATTTGCATTCAACTTAATCTTTTTTATTTTGCGCAGAAGATCATTTTTCATTTCCAAAGAGTTAATCTCAGCTATTAAAATTCCTGAATTATTTTCTTTTGTGACAATTCTGTATGCTGAATTAATAATAACATTACTATTCACTTTTTTGGCAATAGATTGAATCATATCCGAGCAATTTTCATTTAAACTTTTTGGTATGCCTTTAATTTCGACACAATTACGAAGATTGTATTGTTCCAATTCATCAAATTTAATCTTTAAAGAATCAATTTCATTATTAAGTTTCATATTTTCCAATGTAATTTTAGAATTTTCAGCCTTTAAGGTTTTTATTTCATTTAATACTGAATCAATTTTGGAATTAAAAGAATCAAACTGATCACTCATAAATTTCATGGAAGTCATAATCTCCTCTAGTTTATTATCCTTACTAGGAGATAAAGCCATATTTAACTTCGCTTTACTGGTAGATAATAAGCAATATTCACATGAGAATCTTGATTTCGTGTTGGAAGATAATTTTTTAAAATTTACCTCCGTGTAACCAGCACAGTAAGAATGAAGATATTTTTTACAAGTAAGTTCTAGAGATGTTAAAATACGGTATTTTATTTTTGTTTTGTATAATACCATATTATACAGGTATTATACCAGTATTATACCGTATAGAACCTTGCAGTACCTTAAATTATAGGAAATTTAACATAGGTTATAACCCCATTGTTAATTATGAAATATGAATTATTTTAAAATGGATTAATCGAAAAAATGGGTAAAAGTCAGAAAAAAGTTTAAAAACACATAATACAAGAATTATTTTAGACCTAATTCACCAAATTAATATTTAGTCATGCTATCATAATGTAGGTTGTAGGTACCATAATACATACACCTAGTGACTAGAAATAACTTAAATTTAAAACATTTTAATTACGATTCACATTTCATAGTAAATTATATTCTTAAAATATCAAATAAACTTCAAAAAAAAATTAGGATTTGAGTAATCTTATTATCTGCCAATTAGCATATAAATATATCTACTAACTTTTTGGTTAGTACAATAACGTCAATAACAATTAATAATATACAGTTTAATAAAGTCGATAAGGATAAAATTACGCAGCTATGGATATTTTTAGAATTAGTACGCGACGGCCAACGGTTAAACATGTAAATGATAATAATAATAATAACAATAATAAATGATAATAGTTTTTATCTTTAATCGTAGTAATAACTAAAAATAACGCATTATTTTTTTTTTTTTATACCGTCTGTATAAAATTATTTTATACCATGTGTATAATACCTCGTATAATACAAACTCACATCTCTACAAGTAACACATTGAATTGAATCTTCCTTAGTTATGCCATCTTACATTTAATGCAAATAATAGGCATAATAATTTATAAATGTATAATCTACTCACTGGAAAATACGTAATACGTATTATACTTGTATATATAATCGCGTACTATGAACTTTGTCGGATAACATTTATCGATAACAGAAACAACGTGCGTTCGTAATGACGGTCAAAACTGAACTGATGAACTGGACGAGTTATAATATATAAATTCTACACATTTTTTTTTGAATTTTAACAGGGTTTTAGCGGGGACCATCGACGGGCGACTGTTTTTGATTGAAAACGGTGAATTGAAGTCTGTCTACAACATTCAGACTCTCTTAGAGTTCGACCCAAATGTGACCGACCCAAATCCATTGCACGTACGTCCACTATCAGATGGTCGAGACGTAAAAATTCAATATTTTACGCCAGTTAAAAACGGACTTATGTTTGTAGTGAACGGTTACCAAATTTACTATTACAAAATGAAAGCGAATCGGTAGTTTATGAAGCAAATATAAACACCGAACTTTCGGTATTTTTCTCATGCGTTTCAATATGTATATAGGTACAGGCAAAGCATCGTGTTTCATGTGCCCAGGGACGGCGATCGTCAAGTTAATGCCGGTGAAGGTGGTGGCGATGGTGACGGTAACAGTAACGGCGATGGTGATGGCGACACTAATGACGGTGACAGTGGCGATGGTAGAGGGTCAGATGCTATAAATACATTGAGCGTTAGCCCAAAAAACAAGAGACTAGTGTGCGTCACTGGCACGTCTCGGTTGTATTGGTCGTCCATGGAAGGGAAATCCGGAATGATGGACGTGAGTGTTTTGGGTGATAAAGGGCGGAGGGTCATGGTTTTTTCAGTCGGGTGAACGGAATGGAAATAACCTACAGAAGATGTCCCAAGGGCGTTCTCAAAGGGGAGGTGAAGTTCAGGAGGGGTTTCGAATCCTCTCCATTGTATACTTAACAAATATAATATATGTGCTATAATAATAATAATAATTTATCGGGAACAAATGTAGTTTAGTACTTAGAATTTTCAATTTTTTTTTGAAAACCTATATGTACTTGTGTATTACAAGGTCAGAACGATGTTGCAAAAATTAACTGTCGGAAATCATTAGTTTTTAAGTTATAGCCTTAAAAAGATCTTGATTTTAGGGGTTTTTACGCATTTGTACTACGTAATATTTTAGTCGGAGCTTTTCTGTTACCTATACTAAGCCATGGGTGGAATGGCCCATCTGGAAATCTGGAATCTTCTAGATGGCCCGGTACTGATGGATATACCATATGGTCTGGAGTCTGGACCCGCCAAAACAATTAAAAAAAATATTCATACATTAAATAATAATTTATAAAATCAAATTTTGAGAATAGGTTGACTTTATATTTAATTATGCTTTCAAAAAGATTTTAAAAAAAATAATTGTTCATAAAACCAACAATTAGGATAATTAGTGATTATAATTAGAACTTACGAGGTATTGTCTTTACTATTCAGACAATATTGTGGAAATACGTGATATTTGATCATGATTCTAAAGCAATATTATTGGTTTATTGTTTTAATATATACAATTCTTAGTATCACATTAAAATTCACTTTATTTTAAAATAGTTTCATCTTGATTATATTTGTTCAGTTTAAATTACATGAAAAAAATTTTGAGTATACTTAAATACAAATATTGACTTGTGCAGCTGGTCGTACACTATAAATGATACAAAAGGTTTTTGTTATTTTTTTTTCTGTACAGAATCTAGATTAGAATATTCATGGTTAAAGTCTAGTTTGTAATCAATAGTACCATTAGTGCCACATCTGATAGCTTTAATATCAGTTATAGTAGGGTCGTCTCCAGCTAACTTTCCTGGTCTTATAGAACCATACCTAAAAATAGGCTGGTGTTGTCTAAAAAAAGAAAAATCACATGATTTGACTTCATAAGAAAATGGTTTTGATCTTGCATTTATTGTAAATTTTAAGTAATCAGAAGGCAAGTATATATCTACATTTTTTAGTTTCCTCTCAATGGCCGAGTGCACCGAGTCACACTCCATTTGTGTGTGGCCCTTTCTTAAATACTTTTGCTCAATCACTACATTATTTCTGACTGAAAACTCTAACAATGAATTGGATAAAACGGTATATTTATTTTGATAGCAGCATCCATAACTTCAAAAAATACATTTTTTACTTGGACTTTTATTATGGAACTTTGTTAGCTGATCAATTTTACAGCTTGTAAATGAAGATGCTGTAAGATCAGATTGTGTTTCATACCACCAATGCACATGCATTCATGGTAAAAAGATTACATTTATAGTAAAATGCACAGCTTTCAACGAGGGGCATATTTTAACAGCCTGTAAATCCATAGAAAAAACAAAAATTTCATCTGAAAGTCCCTTCTCTTTATTAATATGTTTCTCTTATCTGCTTCGATTTTTGTTTTCAATGTGCTTGTGCCATTGTTCATCATTTATTTTTCCAGTTTGATGGCCACAACATAAGTTATACTGGTCTTTTTTTTGGTGAAAATAACGACAGTTCTTTTCATTAAAAATGTTCACAAAGTTAGTTCTTGATACCAATGTTTTACCCTTTTCCTTACATTTTTCTGTGTACATATTATACAATTGTAAGTGAGATTGTACTAGAGGTTCAAGATATAATTTTGATGAAGATTTCCTACAATAATGAGACTCCATTTTAGGCAATTCATCTAGAAAAGTTCTAACGAAAACTTTGTTGTTTGTTTTTTGTTTCCGTGACATTGAGTTTTCACTAGATGTAGTTTTTTTTCACCTGTAGCTTGACACCAACCTTGTATTTGACATTCACCCACACTTAGAGTGTTCAAAAACATATTATTACATACACTTACAAATTCACCATCTAATTTTTTTAAAAAAAGGGATGTATAAGTTCTTCGAGATAATGAAGCATCACTCCTACGTTCTACAGGGATTTTCTTTACCAAAAAAGACAAATAAATTTGTTTCTTATCCCAATTTAAATTTGTCTAGAAATTTGTAAATATTTTTAGTCTATCATTTTTGGAAAATTTATTACACATTCGTTTGTAGACTTTTCAAAACTCTTACTATTACATGTAGGACCAATTTGTTTAGCTGCTCTATCAGCATCATAATATATTTTATTTTATTTAGTTTTTCTATAACCTAAATAAGGCTTACCTTCCATAGGTAACATTTTATTTAAATTTTTTTTCCAGGTTTTAGGTGACCCTTTTTTAATTACCTGTATATCAAAAACAATACCATCAGAAACCTGTAAATCATCTGCAATAATATTATCCTCTTCGTGTTTTCTTCTACAGTCAGTTGATAAATTTTTGTTTTTTCCTGATCAGTATGATCTAATGTGTTGAATTCTAATGTCAAAAAAGTAAAATTATAAGCACTTAAAATATTTATATACAATAATAATGTGACTATTCAAAAAATGAAAATAATTTACCATCATCGACATCTTCATCACAAATGCCTTCAATAGTTCATCAATCTCGTATTCAGTAAAAGAATCAAAGGAGTATGGAAGTTATACAGAATGTGTGTATTAAATTTATTTCTAAAATAAATGAAACAATTTCAACACGGACTAATGAATCTAATGAAAATTAGGAAATTCAAGAAATTCAAAGTCAATTTGAAAATTGAAATCGTATTTCTGGAAAGAAACAAATGACAAATTATGAAGCTACTGATGATACTATTATAGATGTTTAAAAAAAAAAGTATTCGAAAAAAAGTTATAGATTCCAATGTGAAAGGATATAGTATATTTAAATTTTAAACCAATGAATATTGCTGGCTGTTAGAAAATATACGATTGCTCGGATATTTTCTAAGTCCCGAACACGTCGTCAATCGAAATATCTAAGTACAAAATGTTAATTTCGTATAATTGTCTAGCGTTTAGGTGCTGTAATAGTTTTATGAAATCACGTCTGATTAGTGGACTGTTTGTGAATCTCTATATAACCAGTTTACTCCTCCCCCTGTCCAGACCCTTACGATAAGTGTCATCGTTCCTACTGTCCGTGTGGTCGCTTCCATAATTAGCTACTCTTAGCTATATCGAAGTGCATATGTGTGCGTCTGTGGCCATGGGTCGCAGATGTGCCTATGGCTGGCCAATTCTATGAACGATGCCGGGTTTTTGCTAACCATGTAGTCTTGTCATAGTGCTAAGTTTGGCTATCAAAATCTACTAAACCCACGGATTTCCCACGGTATATATTTCTAATGTTGTCGTACTTCCTTGCGATGGCCTACATGTCATATGTGTTCTATGCTAGATGTTGCGAATATGACTGATAACTATTTCTCTTCCAGGGTTTCTTCATAATGCTGAAATCATCTCAACTATATTATGTGTGTAATAATATATAGTATATTATAATTATATGTAAGGGTGGAGTAGGGTCTGTACGTAGCAGTACCTAATAGTTGTGTATCCTGTTAGTTATGCTTTTGAAATATTACAAGGATCTTGGGCTTCATTTGATATGAAATGTTTTGGGGGTGAACCATGAACATAGCTCTACATATTATACAGCACACAACTATAATTCTTATTGGAAGATTGCGTTATATTTTAAGGGGCTTACATTAAAAAAGTCAGGATGTATCTCATTCCAAAAGAAACCAATGACATATTTCGCTTTGAGGTGTTACATAATATGTATAGTACATAATACTATGTTTCTCTGACGACAGGTAGAGCTCGAACCGTTTGGCGAAACGTTGCACCGTGGCGGTGTTTTTGGTCTGTCCGTGAGTGACTGGAAACCCATCTTTATGACTTGTGGCAAGGTTGACCGGACCGTGAAATTGTGGGACTACATGAGACGCACATTGCTGCTGTCTCAGTGCTACGATGAGGATGTGCACGACGTATCGCTACACCCCACCGGGTCTTACGCGATAGTAGCGTTTCAGGACCGAGTCGTATTCAATGTTATATATGACTCCATGGCGCTGAAACCACGTCGGGAGTTCCCCGCAGCCAATTGCCATTTAGTACGGTTCAGCTTATCCGGTCACATGTTTGCGGTCGTAAACGATCTAGTCGTCGATATCTATTGTTCTGTGACATTTGACAAACGTTTCACGCTCACCGGGCACAAAAACAAGGTAAGTTAACGAGACCGTTTTTAAGCACAGTGGTCGTGGCTATTAACATATTATATAGATATGGAATGTATATATAGAGAAAAATAGTTTCATAATTGACTAAAAGAGACAAACTTAAACTTATCACTTTCAATAAAAAATTAATTTCTCCAAGATCGGATTTGTTAAGACTAGAATGTTGATAAGATAAGGTGACGTCCTCTCATATCTTTTCTATGCTATGATAGTAATGCTAAAAATTATAACAGTTCAGTCATTGAACAATATAGAAGCGACACTCGATCACCTGATTGGGTTCTTGTTTACCTATAATCTAAAGTCTGAATCCCCGAAAAACATGGAAACCTACCCGCGCACCAACATCATGTTAGACCTTTGTTTAATCGTATTATGAAAACTTTACTGCCACTGTTAGGGGGGTACGCTGCATGGAGTCACCTTGTTAACCATTCATATTTCACGTATGCCCTGCCCTTCCTGGAAAACTTGTTCAAGCCCGTAATAACCCGATTCGGCTGATTGGCTCGTCTGCTTTTTATAAACATTGTAATGACCAGGGTTTGGGACTTATAGCATTTGCATACTTTTTTTATTTATTGTAAAATGTAACAAAGTACGAAATAAATTCATTTCTCAATGCCGTGATACCAAATCTAAAATTTCAATATGCATATTTTTGCATATTTCATACATTTTGCAGGCAAGTGTTTATTTTTACGTTAATGTGCTTATTTTGCAAATTTTGGAAAATTATCCAAAATTTCAACCGATCTAAAAAATAAAATAGTAATGCAATCTTAAGTACCTATATTTACTATATACAACTCACAACTCTTTATAATTTTCGTGATTAGAAAATATGATGGCCCGTGTTGCCCGTATCGCAATACGAGCAATAGGATAATTATATAAGTTGTTTAAAAATCGTTTTGTGAAACTAAAGGTATTCCAGGTAAACATAGTTCGGACGGCTGGCGGCCATTAAGACGATTATAATTATTTAATAACCGTGTTTCGATTATTTGTTCAGTCCGCCACGTTTATCCATCGCCATGTATTCGCCTGCGTGCTTGTAATCGTGTACATTTTTTCGTAGACATAATATTATTATACTAAAAATGGGGAAGGTAAAACAATCCACTAGTGCGCGTTTGAGAAACTATGTGCCTGAATTTGGATCTGGAATATTATCTACTGATGGGTTTGTATTATTTTGCAAAGTTTGTGAATTAAAGATTAATTTCGAAAAAAAGTTTAACGTAAGCCAACACATTCGAACTGAAAAACACGTAAAAAGTGCCAAATGCCAAAAAGATCAAGTTCAAAGGAAATCACAACAACTGTTAACCAATTAACTTACCAAATCAGGTTTTAGTAAGGATTTATGCGAAGAAATGGTGGCCGCGAACATACCGTTTAATAAACTTTCAAACACAATATTTCGTTCATTTTTAGAAAAATATACGGGTAAAAGTATTCCATTTGAAGCTACCTTACGAAAAGGATATGTTGACTACATTTACAACCAAGTAATGGATAAAATTAGAATTGAAATTGGAAACAATCAAATTTGGGTTTCAGTTGATGAAACATGTGATGTACAAGGACGATGGATGTGTGGCAAATGTTATTGTAGGAATTCTTAAGCCAGATTGTATTGGTCATTCATTTCTATTTCACTCAGAAGAGTTAGAAAAAACAAATCATAATACTATTTGTAAAGTATTTAAGAAAGCAATGACCATTTTATGGCCTGGAGATATTATGTACAACCACGTCTTACTAACGTCTTATCTAACGCAGCTCCTTACAAGATAAAGGCCGGTTCAGTTCTCAAAAATGTATACACCAAAATTATACACACCACTTGCAGTGCAAACGCGCATCATCGGATAGCTGAATGTTGGTGTTGGAACGTATTAGGTAAATAACTACGACGGTTTTATTATGCTTACGCCACAACTTTTATTATATCGTAACTATCATAAAAGTATCACTAACCGTTGTCGCGACGACGTTCCGGCTAAAGATAACGCCACCACCACCGCTGGCCGGGCCGGTGGCTCGTGTCGTCGGCGGCGGCCAGACCAATTGTCGGTCGCGATAACGACCGCGACATACTCCCCCCGAGTCCGAGAGACGCGCCCGCGCAAAGCTAGTCCACGGGGAGGGTGACCGGGTCACCTCCAAGGCCTGGATCCACCGCTCCACCACGGCCAGCTGCTACTCCTGGGTGCCCCCCACTGACTGCTGGGCTGGCTACTGCTGAGCTGGTTCTGCGGTCTGTGTGGCTGGCAGGTGCACCACGAGCGTTGAAACCGGCCTCGCCCATCCCGGACGTCGTGGCGTCGGTATGCTGGCGGTGCTTGGCGAGGTGGGGCACTCGCCCGGGCGGTCCTGCCCTAGGCCTGGCGGCTTCAGGCTGTGGGGTGTTCGCTCGACTGGACCGGCGTCCCTCGGCGAACTCCCGCTCGAATAAGGCCCACGAAGTCGGGCTTGCCCGTATCCGGCCGACCAATCGCCGACCGTGTCCTCCGGTCCATCGCCCGACAGCCTCCTGGCTTCCCGCAACAAATGCTCAGACATCACCCGAAGCTTTTCCACGTGCGTGGCAATCATGCCAAGGGATGGCCGGTTGTTACGGATTGGTGGCCGATGATTTCCTCGTTGTGCCCTCTAAAATAATGTATGATTAGTTAGTGTTCTCTGACGGTTCTACAGCTCGCTTCATCGCCGAGACATGTAACTGAATAGGGTGTTTACCCTCCGTCGAGAACACTCCGGTTCCTAGTAATTTACCCAACTTAATCGGACCTAACCATTTCGGGGCGAACCCCGCGAGAAAACGCTTCTCCACACTTGACTGTGGATGTGCTTTGTAGTATACCCAATCCTCTACCGACAGATTGCTTCTTCCCGGATATTCTGGGGGTGTATGGGCACTGGGGGCTTTGGAGCCGGAAGCCACTGGATCACCCCCTGCTGTCATAGGAGCCTCATCCGGTTCCACCGGAGAATCTTCGAATTCTACCGGAGGGTTCCACACTGCTCCGGACAACTCCGGAGATCCTTCGGCTAGCTCGAGCTGCCAATCTCCGGGACTCTTGATCTCCCGGCCAAACATCATTTTGGCCGGTGACTGTCCGGCGTTTTGGTTTTCCCTGTTTCTTACGGAGAACAACACGTGTGGCAGGTAGACATCCCACAGATGATGAGGCTTATCAACAAGTAAGGTTCGAAACCCTTTCTTCAACTCATGATTTCGCCTTTCTACCAGGTTGGCACGTGGGTGGTATATTGGGGGTCGTCCATCCTTCCACTCCACCTCCTTAGTGCGTCTCCCATTGCCTTGGACACGAACTGCGGGCCATTATCTGACAATAATGCCCTCGGATATCCGAACCGTGGGAACAACTCCCGTTTGAATATATACTTCGGTACGTTTCTTTCCACCCTGGGTGATTCGCTACTTCGTGGTCGTGAAACCTTTGTAGAAAAATCTGGGCATGGTCTACCGGGACAACCGCCGCTTCTTCTCCATACGCGATGGATCGAGGGTGGCGGTGCAACACCTTGTCCCGGATGACGTACAACTTCCGAAGACGACCGAACCTTACAACGTCTCCGGAGAGTTTAGCAACTACCTCCCGTATGCTCGGGTCGTTTTGTTGCCACCCTCGGACAACTTGCAATGTGACGTTTCCGTCATCCATCTTCGGCTGGATCGCTCCACACTGACACCCACACAGAATCCTCCGGACACGCCGGACGGATCACCGAAGACTCCGGACACTACGGGCTGGATCACTGGGGTATCGTGGATATTATTCTCCAACGATTCTTCGTCCACTGTATTAGGTCCCACCGGACAACGGGATAGCGCGTCGGCTGCTTCATTTTCTACTCCGGGCACGTGCCGCATTTCAAAATCGAAAGCCCTGAGTTGTAGCGCCCATCACGTTAGTTTGCTGTTGGTACAGCGATCTTGCTGCAACCATCGGAATGCCGCGTTATCTGTGAATAACATAAAATTACCAGACTCAAGATACGGCCTGAACCTGTCAACCGCCCAAACTATGGCTAGACACTCACGTTCAGCTGCCGAATATCTTCCCTGTGCTGGATTGAGTTTTTTGCTGGCGTAGGAAATGATTTTCCTGTCACCACTCTTCCCCGCTGGCACCAACTCTAACTTCGCTTGCGTCTGTCTGTAGATTGAATGGCTTACCCGTAAGAGGAGGGCAGAGCCGTGATGCGGACACCAAAGACTCCTTCAACTTCCGAAACGCGCTCAATTTCTGACCAACGCCATTTGGTCATTTGGCCAACAGACTCGTGAGCGGTGCTTTGATCTCGGCGTAGTGTGGCACGAACTGACTGTACCAACCACAAACGCCTAGCACCCGTTACACGTCTTTTGTCTACTTTGGAACCGGCAATTTCTGAATTGCCGTCAGTTTTTTCGGTTCCCGGTCTATTCCTTCAGCGTCCACGACGTGACCAAGGAATTGATCTGTGCCACCCCGAATATACAATTTTTACGGTTGTCACGTCAGACCGTATGACCAGAGTCACTCCAAGACTCTCTGCAAGTGGTTGAGATGTTGATCGGGACTCTCCGAGTATACCACAATATTATCCAAATAAACCAACAAAAATTTACCAACTAACCCACAGATGACTTCGCTTACCAAGCGACAGAATGTGGCGGGGGCGTTTTTAAGTCCAAAAGGCATTACTCTGAACTGGAAAAATCCTCTTTGGGTCCTAAACGCCGTGAGTGGACGTGTCTCTGGTGAGAGATCCACCTGCCAATATCCTGATTTCAAATCCATGGTGCTGTAAATCTTCGCTCCACCCATTCCTCGGACCATGTCATGAAGGTCCGGCATCGGGCGAGCGTCTGACTCCGTCTGCATGTTCAAACGGCGATAGTCAACGCAAAATCTACGTGAGCCATCCTTTTTCTTCACGCGTACCGCCGGTGCTGCCCCATGGAGATATGCTAGGTTCAACAAAACCCTGTTCCTCCATGTCTCGCACCATTTCGGCAGTCACCTCGTTTTTCTCTCGGGAGTACCCGTAAGCGTTTAGAGCCACCGGATTTGGATCCTTGAGATGGATCTGGTGCTCTATCACCCGAGTTCTGCCTACCTCTCCGGAGAAAACCTCTGGATATTGGCATAGGACTTCTTTGACCCGCATACTGTTTTCTCCTTCGGGTAAACCGGCGGTTGTTAAGTCCACTCCTACGGTGACCGGAAGTACTGGATTTCTCCAACTCACGGAAACACGTCTTTCTTTCCCCAGGTGGATTTTGCAACCGCTATAGTCCCAAGCGACATGTTGCTCCACGAGGAAATCATGGGCCAGGAAGACATCTCCAATGAGATCGTCTAACACTGTTGCCCTGAAGCTTACCTCCGGATCCACTATCCGGCCCGAAAATTGGAAAACTCCATAATTTCTCGGGTCCGACCGTCCGCCATCCGGACAATCTCCGGTTCTTCGGTAAAACTCCGGCCAAACTTCTTTGCTTCCCACGTTTATTCCTCGCCGCCTGGGAGTCCAGCAGCGCTACTACTGCCCCGAGTGCAAACTCTAGTTCTATGGCAGGTAACGGGACATCTGTTTCTGTAGTTTTCTCCGTTGACACCGTTGCAATGGCTGGAGACTCTAACACTCAGATCCGCAGATCCGAAAAGCATTCTCTCACCTCGAACTTTGAGTTCGTATCTGAGTCTCTCCTCTTGCACTTTTCTCGTGGATAAGGAATAAACTCCTCGGAAAAATCTTCGGATGTGACCGGACAAATTAACAACTCCTGTATTAACTCGTCTTGTTCCGCATCACTTGAAATGCTGTCCGTGACATTTTTATTGGAAAGATCACTCACCTCGGTGAGATTTTCACTTTTGTCCGGAACACTTTCAATCCTTAATGATTTTCCCGACCTGTTGTCCAGGAAGTCAGAACCTGTTTCCATCACCAAACCATTTACCTATCCATTGTCACGAACTATGGTTCCTTTACCGGGACGTCGCTTTCAATGGATTTTCTCCGGTGATTTCGGCGATTTCTCCGGTGTTTTTCCGGAGGCCCGACGGTTTTCACCAGACAACTCCTCACTCCGGAGGTTATCTTCTGGTGACCAAAGTTTATTTCCGGAGGAATCCCGTACTTACCGAATGTCACCGGTTCAGAACTGTTTTGGTCCGATTTCTTCGATCCCTTTCCCGAGTCTCCGGTCCGTAACGCTCCGAGGTTCCGTTTCTTCGGGTTAGTTCTTGTAATTTGTGGTTCCTGTACCAGAACGTTACTCACTGCCCGAGTTCCGTAGCTTATCACACTTCGGACGACTCGTGACTTTTCCGCCGGTTACTTCCTGTAACCTGTGTGTCGGGTTCTTTTTGGACATGTAGCTTGCCAGTGGTCATGACTACCACATATTCTAAATCATATATAATCACATGTTCAAAACTCGAAACTCACACTTCTTGACCGGAAGATTTTGACTTCCATCCAGGCAAATCTGATTTGATCCGGATATATCACTGGTGGATGATTGTTTGTGATTTCCATGGCATGAGCAACTTGCTTGCTCCACCCGTTCGGTCGACCAAAGCTTTTCTTCGGCTAACTCCCGCTCCAAGCGTTCCACGCTCGCGAGTTGTGATTTTTAGTATATTGTTGTGCTTGTCGACAGTTGTTTCCAACCCCTCCAGCCTATCTTACATCTGCTCCAAGAACTGGTTAATCAAACTCTTTTCTGAGTCGACCTCGTCCTCCTCAGTTTGAGCCTCCGATGCTTTTTCTTTCGGTACCTTGGCTGACGTCTGGGCTATCGCTGGTAAAGATATGTACTTTCCAATCTATAAATAGCCTAAACCATGTTTAGCACTGTATGAATTACGCTAAAGTATGCAAATATTGCTACAATTTACCACCTTAGATTGGACAAGTCCTTAATATTTTATAATAAAAAGTCATACTACGTCTATCTCACTTCCCATCAACCTGGAAACATTCCATTATAATACTTATTCATAAACCAGGAAAACCTCCAGAATATCCCTCCTTATATCGGCCTACAGTCTCCTCTCTGCCCTCTCTAAAATCCTTGAAAAAGTTCTCCTTAAAAGAATCTACCCAATTGTTAATGATTTTAATATAATCCCTAATACGCAATTCGGCTTCAAAAACAAACCCTCAACTCTACACCAAGTGCATAGAATAACTGATATTATCTCCTCTTCTCTCGAAACAAAAAATCACTGTGAAGCTGTTTTCCTCGACATTGCCCAGGCGTTTGATTGAGTGTGGTCAGACGGACTTCTTTACAAACTCCGCTTCCTTCCGGCTCCTTTGTTTCTTATACTTAAGTCCTTCCTTACCAGCCGCACTTTTGCGATCCGCTATTTAGATGATATATCACATTCACATCATATCACTGCAGGTATACATCTATGGTAGCATCTTAGCTCCGACTCTCTATAACATCTGCACCTCGGATATACCTCACTCTAACGATACTTTTATTGCCACATTCGCTGATGACACTGCTATAATCTCCTCCCACTCAGACCCCGATCAGTCCTCCAAACGACTCCAGAATCATCTGATACAACTCCAAAGCTGGTTCCGCCTTTGGAGAATAAAAATTAACGAATTCAAATCTAGTCACATAACCTTCACTCTATGCTCTATTAACAGTCATCCCTTATCCATCAATAACAACACTATCCCGCAACAAGACAATGTTAAATACCTATGTATCCATCTCGACAAAAAACTCAATTGGGCAAACCATATAAAATTAAACGTAAATCTTTAAACTTAGAAATCTATTACGTTCCAAAATTCCACTTAGAACCAAAATACTAATATATAAACAATTTATAAGACCAGCCATGACTTACGGCATCCAAATTTGGGGAGTAGCTAAAAAGTCAAATATTGACATACTCCAATCTTTCCAGTCTATAAGCTTACGAATTATCACAGGTGCTCCTTGGTTCATCAGCAATCAGTCCCTTCACTATGACTTGAAGATCCCAACTCTTCCTGAATTAGCCTCTCAATCTTACAAAAAACTACACACAGCCATAATTAACCATCAAAATCCACTTATCTCCAATTTCCGTTCTTTAACTAACCCTATCAATCCACTACGTCGATTAAAACGACGTTGGCCCAGAGTTCTATTAAACTAAATTAACAAACTGATGTGTATAATGACATTTTGAAGTGGTGTCACTGGACATTATAATTTCATAATTTACTTATTGTATTATATTATGTATACAGATTGTAAATATTCATTAAATATAAAAAAAAAAAAATTAAAAAAAAATAAAAAGTCAGAATAAAAATACAGTAAGTTCCCGTTACAACGAATACCGATATAATGAAAAATCACGTTATAACGAAAGTCATAGAAGTCCCCTGCCGAAAAGCATTAAAACTATGTTCAACTAATCTCAATTCAACGAAATGATTGATTTTGAAAAATCCCGAATCAACGAACTATTTGTACAGGTTAAAATATATGTATTTTCCCTTCCGAATGGATATGCGGAGCTTGGGATAATATCATTCATTCAACAATAACTAACTGTTGGAAACATGCAACCACAACCAAAGACGCCAATTCTGTTTCAGAAGTAGCCGAATATGATGAATCAAATACTCACGATATCCAACAATCTGAGTTCAAGCAAATTTGGATCACTGCAAAAAAGAAAACGTCGCTTCCCGATGACGTGAATTTAGAAGATTATCTCAGTGCAGATGACAACGTTTAAACATGTTATGAACTAACCGAAGTAGACATCGTTCAATCCATTAAAGACAGCAAAGATGAGGCCACCGATAAAAGTAGTGGAGACGAAAACGAAGAAGCTGTGATGGGAAATGATGTATGCAATGTCACTTCATCAGAAGCCTTATCAAGTTTGGAAGTAATGCAAACATTCATTGCATCACAGAGTAATGTACGAGACTTCATCTTTACAAACATTTACCAACTACCAAATTATTTACTTTCTATTAAAACAGCAAACCTTGTTCAAAAGAAAATTGTTGATTATCTATAATAAAGTTATTTATTTTTTCGCAAAATATTTACATTTGTTAAAATTGTCAATTATTTTTTCGAAAATTATTTACATTATTTACATAAATATTTACATACATATTTGTATTTAAATTATATAATGTTTTTAAATTTGTTTTTATTCGGACCACCAGAACCTATCTTAACACGTTGGGGGACATGGCATGAAGCCGCAATTTATTACTGTGAAAATTTCCAAATAATATGTAGCGTAATAAATGCCCTAGACGAAAATGATGCAGATAGTATTAAAAAAGTAAAATTATGTCTACTGAAACCAGGATTGGAAAACAATTTAGCTTATATCAAAAGTAATTTTCAAGTCCTTACGAACTGTAAGCCATTGTAAAATTACAAACGAAAAACCTTCCATTGGCCGATTCACTTACTGTAATTCAAGAAGTAAAATCGAAATTTCAATCATGACTGGAACTCAAGGAAAAGCAGTACATTTAAAACTACAAAAAGTTAAAAATGAAGGTCTTAAAATGCTGGAGATAATATCAAACATTTTAGAAGGAGAGGATGAAATTTCAGATATGAGTCAATTTCCTGATGATTATTCATGCAACGACTTAGTGTAGTTTAAATATGCACCGACTACTTCAGTGGACGTCAAGAGGTCATTTTCATCGTACAAAACTCTGTTATTCACAATCGAAGAGCATTTGAATTTGAAAACTTACGGAAACATTAAATTATTCAATGTAACAATGAAGGTAAGGCACATAAATATAAAACTATTTATTTATTACATTTAAATTTTAATTTTTCCTATCATTATATAGTTGACAAATAAAATTCAAAAAACTCGGAAATTCAAGAAACAATCAGTTGATTTTTTTTTTAATTTTTTATGTGACTAGTTGTAATTAATTATTAAGTATTAATAAAATAATAAATATATTAAATGCATATTTTTTTTATTTTTTGTGCATATTTTAGCGCTTGTTATTGTATTTTTAAGTGCTATAAGTCCCGAACCCTGGTAATGACTAATGGAGATGAGTAATTATACCTACTTCATTTTTATTTGCATATACTTAATGATAATCATAAGTCAATGTTCATAATTTCAACATTATATTTTAGATATTCTCAAAGTCTTGGGATCTTTATGTATCTTTTCTATGCTATGATAGTAATGGCAAAAATTATAACAGTTCAGTCATAGAACAATATATACACGACACTCGATCAATTGATCTGGTTCATAATTAACAACGATCTGAAGTCTGAACCTAGGAAACGAACCCGAACACCAACATGATGTTAGGTCCTTGTTTACTTGTGTTCTGAAAACGTTTACTGCGACATCGGGGGTTGCGGTACGTGGGGTCAGCTTCTTTACCATACCCTATTTCACGTATGCCATACCCCCTTTGGAGACCGTGTTGATGGCACAATCACCCGATTTACTCAGTGTCTATACCCTACTATTATTATTTATTACGTTAATTTATTTTTATACCTACATGTTAAAATCGAAAATAAAAAATGATGTGTACTGTATGAATTTTATTGTTTTACACTATTTGGATCAATTAACATTTTCTTTATAATTTATTCTTTTACGATAGTTGGGTGCTTATATTATTATTATAAATCTATCTGAAATAGCATAATTATTGCCTATATAGCCTATATAAAATAATATTTGTAATTTGTTTAATAAGTACTTAATAACAATAGTAAATAATTTTCAAAAAAATGCTGGGAAAGCTGGGTTGTACTTTATACCTATGGCCATATTAGGTAATATACCTAAGGGTTTGAATAACGATGGTTTAAAATGTAATTACATTTAGTATCTTAATATTAGATCACGGATCTAGTTTGGGCCAATAACGACTGGAAGTTGGTGTCGTGTGACATCGATGCTCGAGTGTGTCTATTTAATTTGTACACGAATGAACATGTGATCGATATTAAATTTTGGAATAAGGCATTTGTTAGCCTGGCTGTATCAAATGACATGAAAATGATCTACACGGCCTCACCAGATGGAAGGGTTAGGGAGTTATATCACCGAACGGTATGTACTTATGCACATTATAATATTTTATTTATGTGCAGATAATTCTAGTAAATACTCGCCAATTCTGATAAATTCAAGTCTTCATTATTTTACAATTATCTGATGATATTCGTCATTCAATGTATAAATAATAAAGTAACTTAATTTTTTTTATGACTCCAAATAATAAATTAGGACTTTGTATTGTTAAGTCTTCATAGGAGGAGGTAGGTACGCTATTACTATATGCATTTTTATTCGTAAGGGATGGTCGTATTTAGGAGCTAGATAACTATTATTGGTGGCATTTATTTGGAGCCCTTCAATAATCATATTTGGTGCACTATTAAGGTTGCGAGTTGATTTATTTTTACGTCATATAATTAAACCTGTCCCAAAACCATCCACTATGATACCGAGTAACTCCTTTATCAGGGGCATCCAGAGCATTGTCAACTCCTACATTATTAATTATTAAAAAAAAAATTATTTTTCAAAATTAACCTGATTACATATTTAATTGTACTTCTGATTTCTAAATCAACATTTTTTTTTGTTTGGAAATAGAATATATTTGGTACTTTTGATAAGTAAAAATACTCAGTAATTTTCAAAAACTGAGAAAAATAAAAAAAAAATTATGAAAAATCAGGAATTTTTAAGCAAAAATACATTTTGACAAAATGTATTTTATTTTGTTGGCATTACTCAAAAAATAATAACCGTAGACACTTTAAATGTTCACCAAATGTTAATATGATCATGTTCTACACATAGTAAAATTTTCAAGAGATTTTGATTTTTTTTTAAAATTTTTGTTGATCATTTTTGCTTGATCAAAAAAATTGAACACGTAATACAAGGTTCCAAATAAGTATTTAATAGCTGACAAATATTTATAATTGTCCAAAGTTAGAATTTTGATAAAATTCATGAAAATCGCGAAAAATTTAAATTATTTTTCAGTTTGATAAACATTTTTCTTTTCGCAGCTTACATTTCATCATTTGGTAAAAGATTCCCCACAAGTTTTTCAATTTTTGACGAACAAAAAAAAAATTATAGGAGTGGTATTAGTTTTTTATGAGCGTTTGAATTAAAAATGTGTACGATATTGGATTTAATTCGGTAATTTATAAAAATGAATAATTGTAGGTCCAAGACAAATTTTCACCAAATGTTTATATTTGAATTTTCCACATGATAACTTTTTTAAATATTTTGTCATTTTTGGGCTACTAACACCTATAAGAAATTTTTTAATTTGCTAATTATTTTTCAGTTATACAAGGATTTACTACCCACGTTTATTTAATATGAAATTTCGCTCATATTTGAATATAAAAAATTATGAAAAAAAAATTGTGTTTTTATATTTTTGTTTATAGAATTAGATAGGTTTACTTAATTGAAACCTTGTTTTAAATTTTCAATCCTTAGCTATAAAAGTTGAAAATTTTATAAATTTATATCTACAAAATCATTTTTAAATTTTAAATTTAATAAATGTTGTCAAAATGAACTTTAAATGCTTATAAAAAAATTGTGCCCATGCATTTTTAATATTTTTAAACTGCTATTATAACAATATATCAGTAGCCTTGTAATAATTTTTGAAGCTTTTTGACCCAACAAATAAAATGTTATTGACATTTATTTTACCTACATATATAATAAAAATCTATGAAAATCAACCGGATCAATTATTGTAAAGCTCTGTAGGTGATTAAATTAATTTATTACCCTTTATTATAAGTCACAAATCAATTTAAATTACATACTCCTCTAATTCTCTATCAACGATTCAGAACCCCCTTCAGTTCATATTATTTAGGACTTAGATTTTGTCTGAGTTTCTACTCTATCTCTTCGTTCACATATTGATCACATAATTTCACATGTAAATCTTACAAAATTCTAGGTTTTTTTTCAGATTATAGTTAACTAAATCAAACTAAAAAACTCACTTAATTCCCTCTATTATGCCCTAGTGAAACCTATACTTGAATACGGATCGGTTGTTTGGGACCCACACAGTATAGACCATACCTAACTCAAACGGCCTCAAAGGAAGTTCCTACGTTTTAAAAGCCATAAATTGAAAATGGATTGTCCTCTAAAATGGCAACACCCCAATATTGAATTTAGCCTCCCTATGCGACTGTGATCACTGACATAATTTAACCTTTCTCAATATTCTCATCATCTTTGAAATAGATTTTTCTCCATTTATTGCTAAACTCATCAAAAATGTAATTTATTATTCCATACTGCTCAACTGGGCACCTCTATTTCTATCTCTCATAATATGCTAAATATTATTATATAATGAATATTACATAATATTGATGGGGTTAATAATTTAACCCTGCAAAAACCGTATTATTCTTAATATCTACATTAATAAATTATTCTACACAACTTGATTAAACCTTTTTTTAAAAAAAGACATTTGTACATTGAACAAACATTTACGTTTTTTCGTAATTATATTAAGTTAATTTTAAAATAATATGTATTTTTAGGTGATTCGTGATAAAGATTTAGACCATGGTCCATTAAATACCATAATTCTATCCAGGTCAGATTTAATGTTGTTCGTGGCGGGTCAATACGGAGTCATATTGTCCCTGGCATTGCCAATCAAATCTCAAATTAAATACAAAGAATTTTTCATTCACAACAAAACTATATCAAAGGTGTGTAGTTCCTTTTGATAAATAATTGCATGACAGATTTAACGATTGCAATATGTCCAACAGATGCGGCTGACAATAAACGACTCAACATTGATCACGTGTTCTGTAGATGGTAGCATTTGTATATGGTATGTGAAAAACGCCAAAGGAAAGATTACGCACGCTACAGCAAAATTTTCAGATGATATTCTAGTTTCATCTAGTTATTTAAAGGACAAGATCGAGGCAATTTCTATTCTAAATTTGAGATTAATAGAATTGGAAAAAAAGAGTGAAAATGATATAGTCCAATTAGAAAAATCTCACGAAAGACAGTTACGAGAAATAAAAAACCAACATTTTATCAAAATGGAACTAGTAAAACAAAAAGAAAACGTAAGATTGATTTAAATTAAGTAATAATAAAATAACCAGGTTCTATGTTCTTTGACATTGTCGGTCCGTTCCATTTTATGGCAGTCATTTTTCATGGAACATATTGTAAAAAAAAACAACAATTTTTAAATTAGTATGAAAGCAAAACAAATTATTACCATTTAATTAGTTTTAAAAACTTGCTAAAATCTTTAAAACAAGGGTAAAAAATTTGAAATAATAATGTTTAAGTTAATTACTTAGAATGTTAGAAACACAAAAAAGTAAAAAATTCTGAAGTGTATATAGCTTTTTATTGATGGAAAATTAATAAAAAGAAAGAACATTTTTAGAATTTCAAAATAGTTTCAACATGTTGAATATCTGGTCTTAACGCAACAGCGTAACTTTTGCAGCAGGGGATTTTAATCTAAGATTAATCAAAATTTATAAAAATCGCATCTTATTTAACGTGCAGGATAGGGCCCGAGTGAGAATACAAATAGTTCATTGACATTGTCTTGAATCCAAATGACATTCGATACCTATAAATACATGCATGCGCGTTCACAAAAGATCTTCTATATTATAATACAGTAAACGAACATATACACGTATAAAACATACAATTAACTCATGATATTTTACTTCATCTATCGCTATTAGTGATATTTATCACTCCAAAGCATATAAATAATTTATTTTGTTTATCTTCAGGCACATAACAAGACACCTTGTTTTCTATAGTTTAGTTATAACTGTTATATATAGGTATGTTTAAGCTACTAGTGTGTGACCATTAAAACAATTATAGAAGAAAATATAAACTAAATTTAACTTATTTCAATAATTTTATTAAAAGTAAATCCTTTTGAAGAATTTACTCTAATGTATTCAATGTATAGAATTTACAAATGTTTAAGGAAATGCTAGCATTACATGTTGGTGATAGAATACGTTTAGAAAATAAAATCACTGATCTAAAGAAAAACCAAGAAACCGATATGCAAATGTTGAAAGAAAGTTATGAAGAACAGCTCATCTACGAAGATGAGAAATACGTTAAGACAGAAAAAGATATATTCGATATAAATAATAATTTAAAAAGGTGAACATTTATAATTAAAAATTATAATTAGTTGCTCATTGCTGCTAATCGTGATTTAGACAAACAGAAATAATTTTAATGACACATGAGATAAATATACAGGAATTAGCCAGAAAATTCAAAAAAGATTTGAATAAAGAAGAGAATATTTTCCAAAAAGTAAGATACCTATATAAAATTTAACTCCACCACGAGGATAATATATAATATCTACAAATTTTTTGATAGTTCAAGGATGAGTTAAACAAGGAAATGAATCGATATGATATAGAGATCGATGAATTTGACTATCAAGGAGATTGGGAAGTTTATGGGTTGTTTAATAATACTGTGCCTGAATATCAAAAGTTGTCAAGACAAATTAAAAAAGCACAAGAGGAGGTCAATATACTAAAACTTAGGATTAAAACGTAAGTGTCTCTGAATGATATAAATAAAAAATAAGAAATCATAATTATGTACGTTATAGCGCTAGAAAAGAAGAAGAGGACCTAAAGTTTTTGATCGATAAATTTGACGAGGACATTGGGAAAATTATAATTAATGAGAAAATGTTAGAAGAAAAAATAGAAGTAATGGAAAAGACGATGCAGGAGTGCAATGCGATTATACAAGGCAAAGATAAGTGGATGGATAATGAGAAATTGAGTATGAAGGACGTAGAAATACAAATATTAGTATTGAGGTTCAATAAAGAAGAACAAATCAAAGTTATCAATCCATTGAAAATGAAACTTGAAGATTTAAAAGCATTCGAAGAATCGGTTGGTACACATTAAAAATACATTTAATTGTGTTATTTTGCCAAGCACTTTTTTACGGTTAAAACAATATTTGCTTCAGATGTTGTTTTATGCATACGAAATTGCCAATTCAATGAAACTTATGCACTTGGAATGTGGTATGCTAAATCAAAAGATAAAATCTAAAAGAAAAGAAATAAAAAAAATTGTTGGAGGGATTAGTATACGAGAAGCGTTTATTAAAACCATACAACTCGAAGTATACTATATCTACAATGGCATTGATAACAAAGTGATATTAAGAGATTCTATTCGAGTAAATTAAAATTAAAGTATACTGTTTTAACTACACGGGGATATTTTATTCATACCGCACTACTAGATTTCTACTGCTGAGAATGTAGTACAGTTTTAAATTTGTTTATTTATGTTTTAGAGTTTACATCTCAAATTTACAAATATAAATTGGTCGGAAATAACGAAATCAAACGATTTATTAAGGCAAAGACAGTTTTTAGAGAGGGCCGTGGCCAACCTAGAACGCCGCAAAACTGCAGCTGCTGAACGACAGAACCCTTTGCAATTTAATATTATTGAAGAAAATCAATCTCTTCTACTGGTCGTAAACAAGTTGAGAAAAGAAGCGAAGACGAACCAGTCCAAGTACAAAGAATTACAGTGCATAAAAGAGAAAAACATTCGATTGGTTGAAAATGTCAAAGATGAAGATGAATCATTTAAATAATCATGATAGCAGGACCCTGCAGTAAATTGTTGTAAATACCCTGAGTTTAGTTGTTGTGTAAAACCATAACCGTTGGAATATATTTTATTTAGATGATTGTTCACACTTTTGTTTTATCTACGATACTTAAACTATACTTATACTATACTATACAGGCATACAGCCTAAGTTAATGTTAGAGTAACGCATTTAAAACAAATTATGGATACATCAAACTTCGAGTAGTGTTCGCGCCGCCGGTCACCGCCGTACACGCAATATTATTATTTATTAGTATACTTCGTCAACCGGCTCACACACCTAAGCACACACCACATCTTCATGGTTATATTTGTATTGTTTATATTTTTCTTTAAATGTGTCAGATGTGAATTGTGATTTATACAATATTTAGGTTGTGCGGGACGTGCTATCAGCCGCCAACGTCTAGCAGGAACGAGAATAATTAACCTGGCCGCCCAATGTCACTACTAGTTCGTTGCACTCAGTCAAAAAGTTATATTATAATGCTCGCAGGCACAAATCACCAGTTATTATTTTATATTCTTTATGGCTAAATTTTTTGTATTTTCGGTGGGCGTTAATCGCCACAAAGATGCGTTTGTTCTAAGCGTATAATTTTTTTTAATACAGTAGAATCCGCTTATTGTGGGCACCGGTTAATATGGGCATCCGCTTATTGTGGGCAAACAGATCTGGTCCCAATACAAATGTATATTAACAATGTTAAATCTAACCGCATAATATGGGCACTCGATTCGGTTTATGTGGGCAATTTTATTTTATCATAGCGTTAGAATATACACAAATTTAATCGCATTTCGTCATATCTATGAGATTGTGTTTATCGAAAGTATTAAAAATCATTATGCCATTTAAACCTTAATGGGATTTTGATGTGTGTAAATGTTATTAGATGCAATAAAAATAAAGCGATAGACGACACGCGTTCTGTAACGGGTCAATACCCGCATTTCAGTTTTAACGTGAATTTCAACGTGACAATACGTGCAATATGTCTCGAAAAGATCTCTCCCTAAAGGAAAAAAATCGCGATTTTAGACAAAGTTAAATCGCTACCTCCAGGCACTGCACAGCGTAAAATCGCTGAAAAATTATGCGTTCCGAAATCAACGGTGGCGAAACTGCTCAAAGAAGAAGTCATTTTACGCGAAAACTTCAATTCAACTCAAACTGGTAATCAAAAACGTAAACGAGAAGGGAAAGATCCCGAAGTTGACGAGGCCTTAAGTGAGTGGTTACTGGTTTTTATTGATAACAAGTCGCGGTGTTCGCGTGTCTGGGCCAATGTTAAAATGTAAAGCCGAAGAATTATCTCGGAAAATTGGTAACAATCAGTTTATTGCCACTGATGGTTGGTTAAGCAGGTGGAAGGTATCTATAAATAAAATGCCAGTGCATTAACACGTGAATAAAAATGCATGGATGACTTCAACCATATTTTCAAACTGGCTATATGAATGGGATAAGGAATTGCAAGCAAAATCTAGGTTCATACTTCTTCTTATTGATAACTGTGCTGTACATACAAAAAACGTTCAACTCAAAAACATCACTTTAGAATTTTTGCCCCCAAATACGACATCCTTAATACAACCCTTAGGCTGGGAACACATGGGCGTTATTTTACCGCGCGACATTTTTACCGCGCCGTATTTTTACGGCGCGTTTTGTTAAAATGCATTAAAATGAATAGAGCACAACACACGAGTGTCGCGCCGTAAAAATAAGGCGCGTCATTTCGAAAACTGACGCGTGCACCTTGACTATACCGTGCGTTAAAAATAGCGCGCGATAAGTATTTTCCGTTCATATTCACTAAAATAAATGAGCGGCATCACATGGGCCGTAATAATCGCGCGATAATTAAATAGTTTTTCATTTGCCTATCGTTGATCGTAGTAGTCGTATTTGTGCTTGTGCTGTTCAACATGTCTTCAACAGATAATTAAATATACGTTTATTTTTTGTTAAATTTCTGCCTCCATAAGGACGTAATACATGTTGGGAAAGACCAAATGCCTCATCTGCTACAAAAACATAATCTGCATTGATATTAGTATTCAATATTGGACAACTTTCAGGAATATTAAGTTCATTTTTTTGTAGCAAATTCCAAAACGTAGTATTTTTAAAAATTGTCGAATCTGAATCTTTTCCAAATGATCCTATGTCGACGTAAACAAATTTATAGTTAGAATCAACGATTGCTAGCAGGAAAATTGAGAAATAATTTTTGTAGTTGAAATATTGACTTCCAGTTCCCGATGGCTTTATAATACGGATATGCTTCCCGTCTATCGCTCCTAAACAATGGGGGAAATTAGCACGTTGTTCAAACTTGGCTGCGGTATCTTTCCACATATCCTCTGTCATAGGTGGCATTTGAATATGAGCAAGTTCTTCCCATACTACATTACAAACTTCTCTAACAATATTTCCTATCGTTGAGGCTCCTAGTTTGAAAAAAAAATGTAAATCTTGGAATGTACATCCGGTTCCTAGGTATCTAAATATAATAATAAATAATATACTATATGTAGTTATAAATAAAAAAAAGAATTTAAGTGGGTTATTATAAAACTATATTGTGTACAAAAAAAAACATTGTAATACAAATTTTAACAACTAATTATGTATAATATATATTTATAAATAGGAGATAACATCGAGAAAAAGTGGAAACACATTAAAGATGCTTCAGTACTAAAGTACTTTAGATCGATTAAAGAGAATAAACCGAAATCTGGAGATAGAGCGAAGAAGAAAAAAAAATATATCTACCATGACCAACTGGGATTTCTTATAAAAACCGTTCAACCTAGACCAACCACAAGCTCTTTAGAAATACAACCAGAACATTTTGATGAATCACAAATAATTGATTCTTCGGCTGAACCTCCTATGCAACATGTAGAATTGTGTTCTAATCGAACCAAAAAAAAAACTAAAAATGTTGAGGATAAATTCATGGAGTACTTGGAAGAAGCAACAAAACAAAAGAGCCAAAGTCAGAATGCGATTCAAGAAAAAGACGAACATGAGAAATTTTTTGATTCGTTGCTTTCTATTGTCAGACAATTTGATGATGATCAAAGTTTGATGTTTAGAGCAGAAGTTATCAACGTAGTACAAAAAATAAAAAATGGCTCCACCTACTCTTCGGTTAAATATCAACAACCCCGACCAATGCAGAATTTTTATGAAACACCTCGTACCTACTACAACTATAACTTACCATCTAGCGCACCTTCTTTTAGCTCATCTGCCTCATCGCCTCAAGTTTTTTACCAACCCGATACAATTACAGACGATCAAACATTTACAAATGGACCAAACAGGAGTTAATTTAAATTTAAGGGTTGCATTTTAAAAATTTAACAGCTATTCATTATTTTTTTTCTATATACTTAAATTTAAAATTTATACTAAAAAAAAAAAAAGTTTGTTTTATTATTATTAGTTACTAGTCAGGGAGTTCAATATTTATTTTGTTTTTAATATTTATTATATAATATTTTGTACACATTATACATACAGTATATACCTATGTCCTATGTTTTACATTTGTTAAACAATTTTCTAAATACTCTTATAATAAAATTATAAAAAATTATTAAATAAATTGTTATGCTTACCTTAATGTTACTGCCAATTTTTCAGCTGGAGAAATAGCCTTCCGCATATTTGTATCAATTTTTAAAAGTTTTTCACCCAAGTATGTGGATAGTAGCTCATCAAATGCAGAAACGCTCATACGAAAAAAATTAAAAAACTTATCAGGATCACTTCTAAGGCCTTCAAAAATTAAAGTAAACGCACCTTCGGATGGACGAGAACTAACTAAAGGATGAACCCACATTTCCCTGTTAATTTTTTTCTTCTTTTTTATCAATAAACGGTAACCCAAAAACAAAATAATATTTTCATCTGCCATGGTATTGTCTAGTTGAAACATCGACACATACTAAATAGTTAACGTATGTTTAATTTAATTTAATTTTTATTTTATTTACAATACGGGACGAACCCTTTAATACATGAATATAAAAGTATAATATAATAGTTTTAATAGTTTATGGAAACGTGGCTCAATATCAGAGAGAGAATGAAGGGTCAGTGTTGGCAATGCGCATAAGACGGATGATTGGTGAGTTAAGATAGTAGTTTGAGGAAGAGAAAGGTATATGAAATGGAACAGATGATCGTGTACGTCGAGAGGGGACATTAAATGAGACTTGAGATAGTAAATCAGGACTGTCAATTTTAGATGAAAGAAGATTGGATAGAAATGTCAGGTTAGCTGAATGACGACGATCGGTGAGGCTTTCTAAGGAAAAGAGGTGTTGGATTGGTGTGTAATCGTGGGGTGGGCAGACTATCTTTAGTTTGTAGGCAGCTTGACGGAGGAATTTTCGTTGAACCCTTTCTATCATGCTACGTGCGGAAGCGGCGGACGGGTCCCAGAGGACGGAACCATACTCAAGGATGGGACGGACTAGGGAGCAGAAAAGAGTTTTTAGGGGGAGAGCAAGTGGAAATCAGAAGAGACACGGTTTATGAAACCAAGCAGTTTAAGAGCCTTACAACATATTATCTGAATATGCATATTAGGGCACAAGTTCCGTGTGAGAGTAAATCCTAAATCCTTTACATAATTATTACAGGTGGTTAAGGCGGTATTGTTTACGGTGTAAATATGCTCGATTACAGCATTAATACGACTAAATGTCATTACTGAACATTTAGCTATATTAAGAGCTAGCCCCAAAGATTCACCCCACGCAACTAATCGTTGAAGGTCGTTTTGAAGAAGGTGACAGTCAGAGATGGATTTTATACGGAAAAAGATTTTCATATCATCAGCAAAGATAAGGAGTTTGGCATGCTGGAGGACGGAGACCTATATATATATTTTATATAATGTATATTTTGTATGAATCAAATATTAAAAATATAGGTAATTATAATACTGGGAATGAGAAGAAAGGAAATTAGTTTTTAATGTTTCATATTTTCATTTAGAGTCTAATTAAACCTTAACTATAGATATTGTCATACTGATTCATTTGTTTAGAACAATAACAACTAAGTAATAGGAGATTGCGCCGCCCGGTAATTACTTCTGCCGATTTGAGATACGACCCGTTCACTCTCATCGTATACACTGTGTGCGCAGAAACTTCACTTATACAGTGTGTCGTGGTACACGCCATTTGTCCCTCAACATATACTTCGTTCTTTTCTACTTCTACTTGTCTACTTCAAACTATGTCCAGGCCTTCACCACCTTCTACCCGTTCTGGTTCTACAGCTTCCACTACTTCTAAGAAATCCACTTCGAACGATGACATCTTAAAAGCTATTGAACATCTCCAATCATCTCAAGATAAATTGTTGTCTGGCCACAAATCCTTAGGTTCAGACCTTAAATCGAGTATCAATACTCTTACTTCACGGTTTGATTCGCTCTCACTTGAAATTTCTGAGCTCCGTACCAAAGTTGACCTCCTTGAATCTAAGGTTCAAACACTAGAGTCAAAGACTTCAAATCCATCAACTGTCCCATCCACCCAAATTTCGGATGTCTTACAAGAATTTACCGAGCATGATCGATGCAAACTCAATGTCATTATGTATGGTCTACCTGAATCCACATCGAGCGATCTCCCTACTAAAATCAACGACGACAAGGTCTCGGTACGCGAGATATTTTCTAAACTCTCTACTGATTTAAACTCTGAATTCAAATCGTTTCGACTTGGTAAACCAACCCCATCTTCAACTCGGCCTCTAAAAGTTATTTTTGGCTCCTGTGAAGCTGCTTCTGCTGTTCTAACGTCCTATCGTCAAGCTAAAAACCAAAATGTGTCTCTTCTACCACTTACTAGCATTGTACGTGACAAAACTTCACTTGAACGTCAACAACTTCGTACCTGTCACCTTGAGTTAGACCGTCGAGTTGCTGCAGGTGAAAACAACCTAACCATCACGTTCAAAAACGGTTCTCCGTGCGTAATTTCCCGTTCAAAAAACGACATCCGAGTCCAACATCATCCTCAAAAATAAACATCGCCAACACCCCCATTACTTACAACATCAATGGATTCTACCAGAATTGTCGCGGCCTTCGTACTAAACTTGTACATTTTAATTGTAATACTTCATGTTTTAACTATTTCTTTATTGTTCTTACGGAAACTAATTACAATATATATAGATGCGACAGGTCTCCACAAACCAGCTCCTTTAATCGCGGTGGTGGTGTGTTGGTAGCTGTTCGTAAAGACATTGATTCTTCCCCCCTTATTGTACCTTATAATAATGTTGAGCAAATATTTGTCCGCTTCTCTCTTAACTCCTTGAATATTATAATTAGCAGTGTATATATACCACCCTCGTCACCCATTGAGCTTTATACTACTCATCTAAACACAATTGATTTTATTGTTCAAAACTACCCAAACCATAGTTTTATCCTCACTGGTGATTATAATCTTCCATTCATTTCATGGTCAAATGATGTACATGGCCTATGTTTCCTATCGCAAACAATCTCTGAATATACTGCCATTCCTGAAAGACTCGCCATTCATGGATTCTTCCAACATAACTACATACTTAATTCTCACCAATCTCTTCTCGATCTCATATTCTCTAACCTTAACTCCATAACAGTTAAACATGCTCTTGACCCTGTAGTACCTGCTGACACGTATCATCCACCTCTCTTACTCTCTATAAATCTCCCCATTCATGCTCCTCTACCTGCTTCCCTCAAATCATTTTATAACTTTAGTAAGGCCGATTACATGCAAATCACCAATTTCTTTAACTATTTCAATTGGAAAGGTACATTTCTGTCATACTCCCCTGATGATTCCATGTCTGTCTTCCTTGATGCTCTCCATTATTCAATTTTAACTTTTGTTCCGAAAGTCTCTTTTCGTCCCTCAACTTTCCCCTCAACTCTCCAACATTGTCCGATCAATTTCAAACTTGTACAAATATTTTGCAAATACTTTGCAATAATTTGCAAATCTATTTTGAGAATTTGCAAACTCAAACTTTAGGTGTGGGAATCGTTTCAAAATTGGGGGGGGCCAACTTCACGCAGCCCCCCCACATCGTCCGATCGATCTCGGACCGGTGCCAATATTTTGCAAATAGTTTGCAATAATTTGCAAACTCATTTTCAGAATTTGCAAATCACTCGCTGCCCCGCAAATTCCATTTTAGTGTGGGGGGGCCAACTTCACGCAGCCCCCCCACATCGTCCGATCGATCTCGGACCGGTGCCAATATTTTGCAAATAGTTTGCAATAATTTGCAAACTCATTTTCAGAATTTGCAAATCACTCGCTGCCCCGAAATTTCCATTTTAGAGTTAGGGGGACAACCCTACCTGCGCATCGTTAGATGACAGACAGAGAACGAAATTTATGATTGAATTTGTTTAAACATTTGTAACGATTTACCCACCTAAGTATTTGTACAAAAGGTAGGTTCCGAAAAAAAACTTTTATAAAGTATAGGTATGATTTATAGTAGGTAAATATTGTTATTAAATATACAAGGCTGGGCAAGTTAACTATATTTTTTAACTCGTTAAGTTAAGTTAATATAGAAAAACTGTAAGTTAAGTTTAGAGTTAACTTAACTTGGCTAAAAATCAGTTCCTTTTTTTTCATATAGTAATTTATAATTATACCTACCTTTAACATAAGTACCTATAACATAATAAACGTCTTACAATTTTTAAATAAATGTAACGATATTACCAAACGTAGGTTATGGCAAAACTTTTATAAATTAGGTATGGTCTATAGTAATTCAATTGTAATTAAATATTAAAATATATATACTTAAAGATTTGAAATGAAAATTAAGGAGATTTTATAAAACACATGAATACAACTGTTTTATTACAATATATTCAAGAATGAAATCTATATTATCTTCTATTCCTTTTATGTTTATTGTATTTTCTGTTAAGTTTAATTAATAAAAAAAATACAAAGTGATTATTTACAAATAATTTATGTTAACAAATTAAACTGCGTAAAAAATTAAGTGTGGATGGATTTTTGTTGTTCCCGGATTTAAACACTTTTTAAATTTCTTTTCCAAATCGTTGTGTATTTCCCATATTCCACTGAACCTTCGTATATAAGATACATAGTGTCCAGCGCTATAACCGACGGTCCCAAATAGCTTATATCTGTGAACAATTAAAACATTTTTAAAATTATACATTTTCATTGTCATTCCTAACTATTAATTTTTTTTATCTTCGAAATTGTTATAAATTGAAAGTTACTAAAATCATAGTTTTTTGTCCTATCAATATAACAAATTTATGCTTTTGATTATGATTGAAAAATATACATTTTCATATTTTATGGGCATCATCATAAAACAGTATTATCAAAGTTTATTAAGTATTAAACTATACTTACAGATTTCCTTCAACGTTGACTTCATTGGGAAACTCTGTCAAAATAAATGTTTGGTTTTCTGAGAAGGAATCAGTTTCGATTATTAAATGTTGGCCTAATTCTCGCTTACTTATTGCCATAACATCATTGCATTTTGAACACTCTTTAACTTTTTCTTTTATATACTTTTTCAAATCATTTTCTAGATCTTTAAATCTATTACTGAACTTTAAAATTATTGTTGGGCATGCATATTTTGTTGATGCACATTTCAGGTTAGGACAATTAATAAATTCAATTGCCGATGGGACGTCTTTTAGTAAGGACGTACAAATAAAAAGAACATTACACTCTGTATTTATCAAAGCAACATCAGTAACTCCTTGGTCTTCTGTAAACAATTCTTTAAGAATATTTATTCTTTCTTTATATATATCAAGACGTGGAACACCTGAAGCCAAATTCTTGCAAAAACGTAAAACTGTATTTGTTTGTTTTTCAATAAATTCCTTGTATAAATTGCTGTCTGTGTATGCTATAGTTATAATAAAAGCGACTGAATCGAACGGACATGTGTTACTAATTAAATATCGTTTTTTATTCATCCGCAGAGGGGTTTTTAAATTACCATTTAATAATAAACTTTCATGCTTAGACCTTATGCTTCGATCACATAAAACTTGTTCAATCTCAGGTGTTGGTTGCATATACTTTGTGGGTCTGCTTTTTGATTTTAGACTTTTTTTTTTAAGAACACCTTGTATGTCGTTGTTAGTGATTTTACTGGTTTTATTTTCATGCATGATCTGGGAATTAGAAAATGTATCAATGAATGTAATTTCTTCATTATCGTCTGAAAGTGAAGATGAACTTAAATTATCAAACAATCCTTTTGCTATGTTTATGTTTGCTTCAGACTCAATTTTTGTGGCAGTATTATTAGAAGTGGGGCATATTTTTTGTCTTTTGTAATTACCTTTCAATGTTAAGCTTGTAATTGGTTCTTCACCTTTACCACGCCAATTTTCTATATCATCATCAGATGATAAATGAGGATTATTAGACACACAATCACTTTCAACTGACGATACAGTAGTTGTTGGACTCTTATCAATAGCATTGTTTCTTAGTTGAGAACTGCGAAATAGTTTTGAGTTACTATCAATTCTTTGGATGTGACGAAGTATGAAACGGTCAGCGGTCATCGGGCGGCTAGCATGTCTTAAAATTAGATTTTTTAGCTCATTAAAATCGCTTTCAACCGGAGCTGATGTAGCAATTTTAAATGGCGAATTAAATATAGGCTGCATAACTGCAGTCCACAATGGAAAATGCTTGCATATTCGCTTAACGTCTTTTGCTAATTCTGGCAAAAAGTACGCAGACATCCTATTACCTTTAACACTGGCATTTAATTTACTGCAATTTTCAATATCCTGTATAAATTGGGTTATTGCATTTGAAAATTCATCTATATCATCTGCATTTTCAATTTCTGAATCTTCATTGTCTTGAGTATCGCAGTCTGGGTAATTGTTACTAGTTTCATCAGCAGGTATGGCTTTCATAAGATTTATTAAATAAACTCGATACTTCTCTGATGGATTTTCTTGATTCTCTGTTTCGTCTATCCAACCATCTGTTTCACTTAACATCACTGTCATGAAAGCTGTTAATATATTTTTAAAAGTGTGAAGGTCAGTGGAAGTTAATAGAAGTCTAAAACAACGAACATAAAATTCTTTTAAACACTTTTTCTTTATACCACACAAACACTTAAGTCTACAAAAGGTTTTGATCATATGAGAGACGTCGATTCTAATATAACATGAAGGCAGTTTATCTTTTTCACCGGTAATTACAGAAAAACATTCATCAAGGTATGATTGAAAACTTAAATTACAAAAACTTTTACACATTGCCATAAGAAGTGCTCTGGAGTAATCAGATATGGCTTCACTAGGTGCACTCAGTCCACATCTTAACCACATATCCAGCCAATATGCAATAGTTATCGAATCGTGCTTTTCACTTATCATTTGGGTAACAGGAATTTGGCCGAAACCTTCATTTACAACAGCCTCGTACAAAAATATATCACCTGATAGTAGCTTAAGAGACGTACGTTTGATTTTTTTTACAAGACTACCGGTAGCATCAATAAAAAGCCTACTATATTTTTTAGTAATATCTTTATATATAACAAGCTGATGATTGGTCCAATAATGGATAATAGCTGGATCACTGCCAATATGATGAATATTTCCAGCCTGAGAAGTATGCTTTAATTCAATCAAGGAATCAATTGGATTTCTATTAATGACTCCTAATGATTTATCTATGTAATCTTGTTTAGTCTTACTCAACACATTATTTTTGTACAGATTTGGTGGTGAAATTCTCCCAAAATCTAAATCTTTTACCTGTTTACGTCTCCAATTTGAAGGTACATCTGTTGATAAATCATAACCAACCATCTTACGTTTAGTACCTTTCAACGGTCTTTTGGTCGTATGATTGATTTCATCGCCGGCAGTATTTTTTGTTAATATACATAAATGTAATGGTTCACCTGGTTTTGGTTTAGCATCACTCCAACCAAAAAGATCATTTTTACACTCTTTACAAGCTGCTTGGAATGTTAAATAATGTTTGCTTTTTGATATGTCCTTATTCACTTTACCGCGTTTATAAATGAAACAGCATGGCAATTTATAATTTGCCAAAAACGCATCGTTTATTATATCGGTCCATGTCCCTGGCTTCAATATATCATAATATCTTATATTGCCTTTACTTTTATATGGTACAGATGATAGCAAAATGTTAGAAAAATCAGGTATAGTTAAATTAAATAACTTTTTATTATTGTTTTCTTCTGTAGATGAAGATGAAGACGAAGATTCTGTTTCTATTGGACTTACATTTTGTTGATTCTGAATACCTAGCAGATGTTTTATTTTATTTTGCCAATTATGTCTGTTTTGATAAACTGCTATATATATTGTCTTAGCTGACATTTTATATTGAAGTGCAACCGACAAATCAACCCAAACTTGATCAGATATTGGTCTTAAAGTGTGATCGTCATTAAACAATAAATGCATTTTATCTCGGAGAGCAGTGAACACAACATCGTGGTTTAATGCAGCAGGCCTACCAATTTTTGTAACCTAAAACGAATTCAATAACAATGATTTTAAATATCATAAAAGTAGATAAAGTATAATTATATAAAATATAAGATAATTAGATTGAATTCAGATTTGTTTCAA
>JANEHU010001019.1:0-16790 GCA_027563435.1 Nasonovia ribisnigri | reverse complement strand
ATGAAGTAATGAATGTTTCTATTAGTTTCAATTCAGAAGCCGATATTTTCGGTAAACATATTTTAGATAGCGGTTCTATGCGTCCGACATAATTCAAAGCAAATGCTGAATTCGGAATTCCTAAAGATACAAGAAAAATATTTTGTAAATTATTATTATTAAGAGGACGCTATACCCGCATGGGTTGTCTTCGTCTTACAAGTGTACAACATAGCAAAAACTCTTTTTGCGCGGGAAAGAACTGAGAAAGCTACAATCATAACTAAGAAATGACATTTTCACCACATAAAAAGGAGAACTTTGGCTGTGCAACATCGTTTTTATTTTTTCGATATCGGAACTACAAACAAAGTTATTCAAGTTTCAAAAACACAAATAATAATGGATTTTGAAACAATAAGAACTTTTTTGTGGTTCCGATTTATTTTTATTGTGTTGCTATGTTGTACACTTGTAAGACGCCCTTAACTGGATTATGTTCAATATAATAATAATAATCTATTGTGTACTAGCAGGATAGTTTTGATGGTAGTTAAAAAGTGCTGCCTGAAATAAATTAAAAATTATGGATAGGCCGATACTTAAATGATATTAAAAATTAATAACTTTGTAAAAAGTATGAACGAATTTCCTGCTTCAAATCCTCTGATATGTCATTAGGCAATGATTTGTCATATACTGATGTTGTTGGAAATACATGACAAAACTCTAGAACAGGAACTGGTTTATGTAAATATTTACTAGCTGCTTGACCGAGTTTTCCCCATTGTTGAGGAAGATCTGTACAACTTCGCTCATCAAGTTCTTCTACTGATGTTATAGGAATATAAAATAATTTAATTTAAAAATTGAATAAAAGAGATAGATTAAAAACTTGGTGTTGACTTATTGATATGATCAACTTATTATATTTATGTGCATAAATGTACATATAATTAAAGCTTACTTTTGGAGTTTGAGCATCAGGCCAACTATGTGTTTGCATTTGCCACTACCTGCTTTGCAAGAACATTTTGCTGATAATTGTACACTCCCATTATCAGTAGTTTTAATGACTTCTAACTAAATAGGTACAGTAATATTTTGTAAATTAGTAATGGCTATTGTATACTGAAATTAATATTTAAACGTACCTCATGAGGTTTTCCACTAAGGTCACTAGTTTTAAGACACATAGCAACGATTTTTAATGTTTTGTTATTATTTTCCACACATCCAAACTCAACAATGTGGTTACATTTCATTACTTGAGTACCCTCAATCAATGGTCGCTTAAAGTCACCAATAAAACTTAAAATGTCCGTTAGCTCAACAACCGAAGTAAACATTCTTCTTAGGTATTGTTCATATAAAACAAATTAAATTAATAAATATTAAATAATAATTGCAATGTGAAATTGATTGTTAATTTATTGTTATACTGTTATCAGCATACACAGTGGCCCCGTTTGTAAAATGACTACAGCGCCCCTATATTTGCTTTCTATCGCGAATACTATTTAAACTGATTAGTGATTTGATATGATGCATTGATAACAGCGTAAAATAGTGGAAAAAAATTACGCGCATGCGCAGAATGTATAAGGTGCATTCCTGTATTTAGACGCTCCTATATTATGTCGAATTCGACAAAATCTAGTCACGGTCGATAAAATCAATAATTTTATCGAATGTGACAAACATATCGCATAATTGACACAGTACAGTCTTGACTTTCATGACGGTCTGACGTGTGTTGTTAGTCGTGTCTTATCGCTGATTATCGTCCGTGCGTCTCGTTAATCGTCTTTTTCCGTCTTGAAAAGTATTGTTATCGTCCATCATTATTGCAAAGTGTTTCGGGCATTATCGCTTTTATCTTATGCTATAAATTGTTCAAGCTAAATCCGCTGCATATCTTATCTACTTAACTGCCTTATAGCTGAGCAGTGATCATACGTGCGTTTGACCTGATAAATTTGTACGTGGTATAGCTGCCCGCCGTACATCTGCTCCGTCATATCGTGTTGTCTAACTCAAACCTACCGGGCGTCTAGTGTTAAACTGGTTGCCTACTTCATCATTATAAGGTACATTATTTTATTTTTTTGTCAAATATGCCTACAACGCTTGTCAAATATGCCTACAACGCCTATGACCACTCGTTCAAACAGAGGATCCAACTCGACATCCATTACTAAGAAGGTAGTTACTTTAGATGATATTTGGAAATCCTTGGTTACTATTCAGGAGAGTGTTTCTTCTCATGATAAAAAACTTGAAACCATTGTAAAAAATATAGAAGTATTTGAAATTAGTCTTAAATCATTCTCTACTGCTATTGATAATTTTACCACTGAATTAAACCTCGTTAAAGAGGAAAAAGCTTCTTTAGCTATTGAAGTTAAATCACTTCATGAAAAAGTCAGCAAGCTAGAGTCTAAGCACCATTGTGGTCCTGCCACACATGAACATAATATTTTTCAAGAGTCTCTTGAAAGGATGTCAAAGGCAAACAATTTTATGATTTTCAACGTTCCCTCTTCGGCTAATGAAAATTCTGAAACTTTAAATGTCATGGTCGATGACCTCTTCCAGGACTTGGCAATCCAATGCCCCTATACCTCAGTTAAACGAATTGGCCCAGTGGGATCCCGTCCTCGTCCTATTGTTGTTCAACTCAACTCCCAAACAAATGTCCATATGGTTCTTAAATCAGAGGGGCATACGTATTGACCTCCCATCATATCTAATACCTGTTACTTGTTTGGATATTGAGGCTTTGTTTGTGAGCTTTACTCTAAGTGGTAAAAAGTATATAATTAGCAGTGATTACCTACCTCCAAACTCTCCTTCTCAGTCCTATGAGACCTTTATGTCTACTGTTGAAAATCTACCTTCAATTTACTCTGACCATTTGTTTATCTTCTGTGGTGATTTTAATCTTCCAAATGTTTCTTGGTCAAATGACAACCATGGTCTGATTTATTCTTCTACCTCTGGCTATCTTATTAATTGTCTTCCGGAGACTTTTGCAGCAAATAACTTCTTTCAGATCAACGACATTTTTAATAAATCTGGGTCGCTATTAGATCTTATATTTGTAAATCTTAATCAGTATAAGGTTAAAGCTGCATTGGTCCCAGTGGTACCAGAAGACCGCTATCACCCAGCGTTGTCCATAGACTTTATTCCAGTAACCAATATACCACAAATTGATTCTTCTCATTGCTACTTTAATTTCCGTAAGGCAAATTATCCTCTTATAAATGCATTTTTATTATCTTTCAATTGGTTAGAAACTTTTTCTAATTTAGATGTTACTTCTGCTGCATATGCACTTTTTGATGCGCTACATTTATCCATTCTGCGACATGTCCCTAACGTAAAATTTTCTCGATCTAATTTTCCTTCATGGTTTACTAAAGAACTAATCAATCTAGTATTTCAAAAAAGAAAAGCTCACGCAATCTTTAAGAGCACTTGCAAGCCAGATGATTATCAAAATTTCAGTTTTCTTGAAGAAAATTTCTTCGGGCTAAATATAAACAATTGAGTAAAAAATTTTACAAAAATTTTATCAGCTCTACCGAAGAAACTTTTTGTGCTAATCCATCTAAATTTTGGGATTTTGTTAGAAAGAACAAAACAGGTCAGTCTATTCCCAGGACAGTCACGCTCAATGGTATTATTAGTAAAAATAATAATGAGGCAGTGAACTTCTTCTCTAATCATTTTAATTCTGTATATTCAAGGTCAAACGTCAACTACAAAACTGAGTTATCCCAATCCCTTATTCATGATCTTCCGAGCAACTGTTCCTTTGATATATCAGATGTTGAAAAAGGTTTATCACGCCTGAAGGAAAATAATTCTATTGGTCCGGATGGTATCTCAGGTGACTTCTTATTCTTGATCAGGTCGTCTATATGTTTCCCCTTATGGCTTCTATTTCGAAAATCACTTGACTCCGGATCCTACCCAGAAATACTCAAACTTAGTTCCATAACGCCGATATTTAAATCTGGTGATATTTCTAATGTAGCTAACTATAGGCCAATAACTATCATTATCCACATAGGTAAACTATTTGAATCATTAGTCTTAAGTTCTATCCAAGCTGCAGTAAATCAAATCATAATAGATGAGCAACATGGGTTTTTTCGCCCTAATCGGTCAGTTAACACATGCAATCTAGTGTTCACTGATTATGTGTTTGATGCCTTTGCAAAAAAGAATCAGGTCGATGTCATTTACACCGACTTCAGTAAAGCTTTTGATAGGGTTAACCATGCTGTTCTTATGAAAGTCCTTGCCAATAGTGGTTTTGGGGAGCCATTGTTATCATGGTTCAGCTCTTATCTATCCGATCGCAAACAATTCGTAAAAATATTTGGTATCAAATCACAGGCATTAAACACGCCGTCTGGGGTACCTCAGGGTGGCCATCTTTCCCCATTACTTTTTATATTGTTTATAAATGACATAAAGAAAGTTATTCGCCACAGTAAATTCTTACTATTTGCAGATGACTTAAAGCTATTTCTAGAAATTCGCTCAGAACAAGATTGTCAATTACTTCAAAATGACTTGTATGCTCTTGATGCCTGGGCTGTAAATATTGGTTTAGATTTTAATGTCTCCAAATGTTGCTCTAAATCTTTTTATAGAGGTCGGACTCACTTGGAGTTTAAATACTCACTTCGTGGAACCTATCTTGTTATTGAATATAATACTGTGAAAGACCTCGGAGTTTTCTATGACAGTAACTTAAATTTTCATAACCATATAGATGCGACATGCTGTAAAGCCTTAAAAGCTCTTGGATTTCTTAAACGGGTCTGTAACAAATTTAAGTTGATAACTCCACTAAAAGCCTTATATTGTGCACTCATCAGATCTATTCTTGAGTTTTTCTGCATATCTATTAAATATTGAACATAGTCCTCATGATTATGATGCAGTAATGGATAGGCTAGGCTTACAGTCTTTGGCTGATAGACGTATCACCATTAACAAGGTCTTCCTAGTCAAACTCATTAATGGGTTGATCGACTGTCCTGAACTTCTATCCAAAGTAAACTTTAAAATTCCCTGTGTCCAGGTCCGTTCTTCCTATCCTTTCAGTATTCCACTGTGTACGACTAATTACTCACGTAACAAACCACTAAATAGGATGATGCGTATTGCTAATGAGGATCCGTCTTTTAGTTTTTAAGTTTTTAATTAAGTTTTTGTAATTCTTTTCTTTGTCTTATTTCTTTTTCTGTTTTATTTGTTATGTCTACTATACATTTCTGTATCCACTTATAATATGTAAATTTATTTCTGTACTTTGGGCTGCGGCCCGTATTAAAATAAAATAAAATAAATAAATAATTGGTATTCTCGAATGTATTGCGATATACTTTATCACTTATCGAATTCGATAATTTATATCGCATAAACCATTGCGGTAACAGTGGTTATTCGTTATTCCTATCAATAAGACTTCATTATCACTGTTCAATTTTGTTTTTATCAATAAATTTAAAAATATTATTTTATTTTATTGATTATTAACCGGTATACGGCGTAGTATTTACCTGTATAGTATTGTTTTGTTAATTGTTACTATTTTTTATTTTTTCTTTGTATATAATTATTTAATATTCAAATTCATTAAATAAAATATATTAACACAAGTACAATGGCTAAATCAAGACCTACAAAGTTGCAAATGAAGTGCTTAATTGAGCTTGTATCAAATGATCCACAACTCGTCGCTGGAAAGTTATCCTCAAATTTCACTTATAAAAACTTGAAAGAAAAATGGACAAAAATTGCTGATGAATTAAATGCGTTACCTGGTGCAGGAAAAAGTTTTGATAAATGGAAAAAGGTGGACACATTTTTTTAAGTAGGTAGTTAAAAATTTTTAGAAATAGCCGATCCGAAATTTGAAAAGGATCTAAGACTGTGTCTCTTTTACTTTGTAGTCTATTATTTTGATCAGCATTATCTTGTAAAAAAAGATTTTGTATGATGAATAGTTCATCAATTCTTATGTGTATTGCCATTTTAGACAGTTCACAAAAAAAAAAAACTGAAGTTAGTTAGAAATGCTAAAATTCTAAACTCTAATTAAAAATATTAAATTATTTATAAATTAAAAAGATTAGTTATTTCATTGAGAATAATATAAGATACTCGTGATGTGGCTGATCTTTTTTGTTTGGTGATTGATGTCCATTGATCGATAAGTTTTGTCACTGGTTTAATCACTGTAGACAAAATAGTCGAACGTCTTTTAATCAATAAAATCTTATCACTCTTCAAGAATACCAAATATTTATTTTCATGCGATAAAGTTTATCACGATTTCAAGAATTGGCCCCCTGGGACCCAATTTTTGAAACGTTCGACTGTTTTGTCGCATACGATAAATACGTTTGTCGCATGAAATAAAAATTAAGCTATTTTTGAAATATGATATAATTTAGTCGCACAAAAATCATTCGACTATTTGTCTACTGGTGTAATGGTGGTGACAAAATATTTATCGCAAGAAAATTTATAATCACTTTATAAAATAGTAAACAACATATCAATCCTTATCAATTAATGACCATTATAATTTTAATAATTTTAAATTTGTAAATTAAAAATGTGTTTATTGAAAAATTAAGTGTTTTGACTTTTAAGTTTTAAGTCTTGTTTTTCACATAAAATTAAAAATGTCAGATTTTGATATTATGACGAATTTTGTCGTCAACAATTTTGTAGAAAATGCTGTATGTGTAAACGAAAATAATAGCGTTAGAAATGATTTTCACAAACCTTTGTCCGACCCATTTACACATTCCGAACAAATGTTTATAAAAAATGTTCGTTTAACGAAACACGTTGCGCGTTGTCTTATTGATATATTAAGACCATTTTTAAAATCTCCAAGCCGTTCATCATCCATTGACATAGACACTAAGGTATGAACATTTAAAATAAAAAAACCGGAAACTCGCTCTGCTGTACAGTAGTGGCCAGGGGGTGGAGTAGACCTCGGTCACCATTGTGGATGTATTACATTTAAATTCAATGATAGGTATCATTGTATACGAAAAAACGTTTCTGAACAGAGATGATTTGTCAGCCTAGGATATATTATAATATTACATTTATATTAATGGTTATTAATTTTCTTTTATTAATACAATCATTTTGATATAGAAATGTAATCTTCATAAGATCATAAAAATAATTTACGGAATGTCGTTTGACTTTTTTTTGTAATTAATTTAATCTTAACTTATTTCGCACCTTGTATTGGAATTTCAAACTTTAGATATGAATATTAAAAATGTTATGAATTATTATCTACAAGGTTACATTTTCGTGAATTCAATGAATTTCGGAAATATTTTAACTTTAAACTCTTATAAAAAAAAATTGTGCCTATGTATTTTCTAAAACTTTTAAATACTTTAAGACCGACTTATTTACAACCTTGTATTACATTTTGAAGAAATTTGACAAAACAAAAAACTTTTAATCAACATTTGTAAAAAAAAAATCGAATATTTCAAATCCTATAAATAGCTTAAAAATAGCGAAAATTATATATTGTAGGATCCTATCAAACACCGGTTGGCAACAGTCGATACACTTTACTTTCACAAGCGTCAGTTTCCTGTTGTATTTAAGTCTTAAGAGGTTGTAACAGCACTCAATAATCCTACTATATTTAATTCTTGGGTTAAATTCCCAAACAGTATCCGTGAGCTCACTGCAGTTCGTCAGGAGTAAGGCATTTATTATTTAGTATTATTCTAAACTGAAATAACTTGTATGAAACAATTTATTGATTGCTCACTTTTCCCCCCTTTTGAGGTTTTATCGTAAAACTGGATTTCCAGGCGTGATTGGATGTTTAGATTGTACGCATGTAGCTATAGTGCCTCCTTCAAAAAATCTCAATCTAAATGAAAATAGGTACCCAGAATACCTGTATGTGAACCGTAAACATTATCATTCGATTAACGTTCAGCTAGTAAGAATGAATTACATCTTATATTATGTTTTTTTATTTAACTTACTACATACAATTACATATTTTAAATTTAGATATGTGACTCAAATCTAAAAATTTTTAATGTTAATGCATTATTTCCGGGTAGTACACATGACACACACATCTGGAATAATAGTCAAGTGTCAAATACCCTTCAAGAATTGCATTCCAGAAATGTTAACAACTTCTTTTTATTAGGTAAAATAATGTATATTTTTAATGGATAAATAAATATATTCATAAATTTTAAATTATAATTTTGGTACAAAAATCTTTGTAGGAGATTCAGGTTATCCGTTACGGCCTTGGTTACTCACACCCATTACACACCCCACCACATCAGCTGAAGAGCTTTACAACCAGAAACAAATGGCCACAAGAAGTGTTATCGAACGATGTAGGTAATGGTGTGCTCAAAATGCGTTTTAGGTAATTATTTATACTATTCAATATTTATATATACGTTAAGATTTTATTCATTCATTCCTTCGTTCTCAATTAAATATTATTTTAGGTGTCTTCTCAAGGACAGGGTATTACATTATAAACCCGAAAAAGCATCTCAAATATGTGCATCGAATACAACGTTCCTGAGATTGAGGATACTGAAGAAGACATCAATATGGGAATTATAAACCAAGGACCACTGGAGGAGCAACACGACAACCGGAATCAATATTTAATGCTTGGAAAACAGCAACGAAACAAAATATTACTATTACTGCAAAATAGAAATTTACATGTATAAATCACTTTGTTTTATTAAAATATTAAATATAACAATTAATAACATAATATATACAAACAATATTTTGAAAAAGGAACTCTTGTTTTTACTGACTTAAGTAAATATGAACAACTAAACTTTTAGAAATTACAATATTATGTATGAGCAAGGCAAAGCACCGCAACATCAATAGCCACTAGAAATTCACTTTTAGTTATAGAATTTAAGTATAGTAATGCTTTACTTGACGTTTCAGTGTTTGTATCATGTTGTAGTTCTTCAAGTGCATTAAGTATAAAAACATACAATTCTTTAAATGTCATCAAGGAGTCATGACGTTCAACCCAACGTGTCTCGCACAATGTTTTAAGTTTAGTCTTTCTCTGTTTGTTGGATTCTGAAATTTCTGATTCTATAACAGTTTTTAATTTGTCTGCTCTTTTTGCAGAAGCAGAAAAAAAGGAAGCAACAGCACCAATAACTCCCATCATATGTTTTATTGAAGACACTTCGCATGCTTTAGTTATACATAAATTAAGTGAATGACTGAAAGTCTGAAACAATGGGTATAAAATGCTAATGGCTGTTCGTTTAAAAGTAGAGCCTGAACACCATTGTTTTTGCCTGCCATGTTCGATCCACCATCATAGCCTTGACCTCTGAGATTATCTAAGCTAAGACCTAGTTCTTCTAACTTTTGTTTAATAGCGTTTTTGATTGAAGCTCCCGTAGTAGAATTCATTTTGACGAAACCTAAAAAGTCCTCTTGAATGATACAATTTGTTAAATCTACGTATCGAATACATACGGTCATTTGTTCTTCTGTACTTAAATCGGTGGTTTCATCACACAAAATAGAATAAAACTTTGAAGATTTAATTCGTTCAATAATTTGTTTTTCAATTACGCTGCCAATTGCTTCAATTACTTAATTTTGAATCTGAGGACTTATCATTGTGCAGTTTTTAGGTGCTGTTTCCAAATGATTCAATAAATCAGTATCACCAAATTCAATTCTAAAAGTAAGAAGACCACGAAACACTCCTTGCTCACCATTTAAACAAACGTCCCTGACATCACCTGATGCCATGGAACCCATTTCCCGGTGCCCACGTAATGGAATATTATATCGAGCACAGAACAATATAGTTTTAACTATTGGCACCAATCTTTTACGGTTGTATTCAATTGTTTGTTGTTTATGTTTATCTAGAAGCACATTTACTGACTTATTATTTGTATTTTCAAAATTAATTAAAAAGTCATTGGCTCTTTGTGTGGACAAACAATGGTAGTCCTTTTTTTGATGATTTTGTAATTCTTTCAATGCATCTTTATACTTCACCATAGGATACTTAACTAATTTTCCGAGTGTCTATAAAAACAAATTATATAATTTACAAACTATAACATTTATATTATGCCATTATGGTTATTATGGCGGTATGAACTATAAGTTTAAGCAGAAAATAATTACTTGATTGCCAACACAGCCTCCGGAAAACGCAAAATCTATACAATATTTACAATAAGCACCTTCTTTGCATTTACTATAAGCTAGCCATGGAAAAATTGTCAAATAATTGTGTAGAAATCTCCTTTTTTGTATCCCTTCAACAAATTCAGGAAAAACATAGTTAGTAGGAGGTTTCCATTCAAGCGTCAAGAAATTATTTATTTATTTAGCATTTAGTTGCTGTTTTCCAATAAAATTAGCAATATCATTAATGGGCCAAGCATGTGTATCAACAACCTATTAAGTAAAAATTAATAAATAACATGCATACAAGCAAATTTATGAATCTGAATAAAAGATTGATTATATAACTGTAAATATTTATAAATATAAGATAAACTAATAATAATTATATACTTATACTAATTCTACACTTTACACTTATGACATGGCTTTAATCTAAATTAAAAATAAATTAAAATCTACACTATTTTTACCGTTTCATTAATATTTTCATTAGGATCAGTTTCTTTGTAAAATATAGAATCAGACTCAATAGATTTAATGGTAATTGGTGTTATAATTAGTTCCTCATTTTCAGCCTCATCAATCTTAATCTATATAAGTATAAAAAAATAGTTAGTCTCATGATTTTATAGTAATATTAGATATATGGAATTACTCTGTACTTAATTTTCCAATTTTAAAACATAAAAATTCACTATAGGGAATTTACAATGAAGAAGAACATATTTATTTAAGTAGATCTATGCAATTTGATATTTGTACTTACTGGCTCATCCGAATAGACTTCTTGGCATTTTTTTTTCATATTGAATATTGAAAACATATTTTTTCGTTTATCACTCATGATGACACAAAAAAAAAAGAATATAATATAATTAAATATTAATATAGTAACAGCAAAGAATCCAATAAGCAATGTTTATGCGTAACAGACAACAGTAACCAGCATATTTGATATAAATTATCATTTGTTAAAATATGTTAATCATTGACCATTGTCGTCATATCTTTATTATTGTATGTTTGTTTATTAACAATAATCATAATCATTTGCTTCATATTAGATAAGTGAGAGTAGTGATCAAGGTGGATTGATATATAATGATAATCCACCTTGGTAGTGATAGTAGTATGGTACAAGCATGTACAAGTGGACAGTGGTTACGGATTAATATTAATCCGTGACAGTGGTACAACTGTAAAAGGTAGGCTCCGAGGCTCGTTATCGATATTATACATATCCAGCGCCACGGTCGTGGCGCGAGCTAAGTAAAAAAAATAAAAGCGGCGGCACGAGGGATAGGGGTACTTTACCCGAAATTTCATGGCGAGGAAAAAAAAAGATAAAATAAAAAGAGAATGATAACCCGATATTGCCAACATCAAATAAATTCAAATTTTCAATTCAGAATTTAGTATTCCTAAATGCACCGCCTTGAAAAAATACATATTAAAATATGTATTTGTTCCCGCCTTATTGCTTAATGCTTTTGTTGTGTTTTGTAACGGTTTTTGCCGGAGGTTTTCCCAGTTTCTCATTTTCCCACCATTTCGATAGGTACCCAAAATATGAGCGAATGAACGGATGGACAGCCCTTGAACGCTTGAACTTTGCCGTACCGACTCTCGTTATTCGTTAACTAGTGCCTACTGCTTACCTATTGTGCTTACTGTGCTTACTATTGTTTACCGTTTACGCATTATTGTCGTTCTGAAAACTTTGAACATAGACCATAGCTCATACCGAAAACCAAGCTCGTGCTATCGCAGTGACGTACGTATTTAAAATTTTACTTTTGGGGTGCGGAGTTATGTTATAAAAGTGAAATAATTTTATAAAGCAGTATAAAATGCTTAATATACTCTTGCATATTATATCTCACTAGTTTTATTTAAAAAATTATGAATTAATAATTAATTCATAAAATTTATGAAATGTCAGTTTTTCTAATGTCAATATTGAAGTTAAATGCTAGAGTTTTGGGTATTCGTACCTTCGACAGAATTATCCAAATTGATTGTAACAAGGTACAAATTATTTAAATTTTTCATAATTGCAGATTTTCAAACACAGAATGCTGCTCAAAAATCTTCCAAATAAATGTCATGCAGTAAAAATCATGGACCTTGTTGTTATAGTCATTGGCTGGCGATGGCTGTCTTGATGACACTCCTGAAATACTGAACTTAACCATAACTGTTGTATTACACGGTTATACATATTTTAATGAATATTTGATGTGTTGTTCAAGGCTACTAATTGTGCAAAAAAATGGGATTATTGTAGGACGACTATAGAGCAAATCTTAGTCACAAATTAGTATTTTCAAATCATTCTGGGTTTTTAGACCCTTATTTTAAGTTAAAAAAGTATTTAAATAGTATTCAAAGTCAATCATAAATCATAATATTATGTCTTAAATTTAATTTTAAGATATTATAACATATAAATAATAACCCCAATAATTTAATTAACAAAAAGTTTACATTTATACTAATACCAGAATAAAAAACAGATAAACCTAAGCCACTTTTTACTTTTTTTAAATAATATGTTGACAAATTTTGAATAGACCTTAATTGGTAGAGGTAGTAGGTATTGTACAAGAAAATTAAAATAAAAATAAAAGTGTTTGTGTGTTAACAAACTGTACAGTCTTGTTTGGAAAAGTTGAGTTTCTGTTCACTATTTTTAACTTTACTATGTGTGAACTCCTTAGTTCAATATATTTTGAGATAAATATTTAATGACGGTGATGATAGGAATTCATTTTTTGGCCTGTTGAGGATCTACAATATTGCCTATTTTTTGATGTTGTATCAAATAACTTTAAACTTATGCAAAATTAATTTATTGTGGAAAACATCAAAAATAATATTAGTAATTAATCTTATGTTGATTACCTAAATTATTTATGTTTTGAACTGAAACAACTTCAGTATAATATTATGTAAAGTGAATACTTATTTATGTATTATGTTATAAATCGTTCATATAACGAATGTAATATTATGTAAATGTAACCAAAAAAATTATTATATTAATTAGATATTTTATGATGTCTGTGATATTTATATAATTTTCAATTTTTTATATAGACCTGTCTATCTGCAATTTACCTGCGATACACCTGCGATTTACCTGCGATTTACCTGCGATTTACCTGCGATTTACCTACGGTTTACCTGCGAGTAAAACTTACTTACCGAAAACCCAGCTCGTGCTTTCACACTTTATTGTTAAAACGTTTTTGTTGTTTTGTTGTTACTTATTAATTTCGTTTTAAATTTCTTACCTACTATAAACATAACTACTCTTTTTTTTTTTGTATTTTTTTTGGTGTTCTGATTCTATTTATATATTAATAATAATGGACAACGAGGAAGTATTTGCTCTCCCAGATCATTTGGTTGACCATGACTACTTCCTGCCAGTTGTATATGAAGATGATCATATACTGCGTGAAGAAGAAGTAGAAGAATTGGACGAAGAAGAGGAAGAGGAAGAGGAACCAATTGTCAGAGTGTCGGAAACATACAGATTGATTCCTGGGGTTCATAACCGATCGAGGATATATGTTGACAACTTGGGATTCAAGTATTACAAACGAGAAACTCGTGGACAACGCGTGTATGTATAATAGTTTATCCAATATAATTACCTACCTATTTGGGTAATGATAATAAAATTATGGCTAATCATAAATAATGTTTTTATATTTTATAGGTATTTAGTATGCGAACGGCAGAAGCAACGGAACCAGTACTGCCCTTCCACTGCAACTGTTAGTGCAAATTTGAACGACAACAGAATTCGTCTAGGGTACTACCACGACCATCAGCCCAGAGTAATCGACCTGAATATGCCGTTTTTGAGGGAAACCATAGGTGAAAGAGGAATTGAACCAGCAGTTACAACCTCATTTATGAGAACTTTGTACAACAATGAAATTATCAAGTGAGTTGTATTCAAACTTATCTATATGTACTAAATTATTATTTATTACTTGTTATTATTAGATAGTACCTATAATAGTAACCTACTACCTATAATTAATAATAAACAATACAAAATTATTTATTAACTGCTTTTTTGGTTTTGTTAGCCATCCAGAAGCAGCTTCCAACTACACATTTATTCAGGCTCAAGAACGAGTGAAAAAGATGAGACGTCGAAGATTCCCAGGGCAACCCCTTGATATTGGACAACTTGCAGTGGCACTGAATGAAGCACGAAATTCCATTTATGCTCTTACAGTTCAAAATCCTCCATCTAGGTAAATATAATTGTTTGTTAAAAGTTTATAAGTTATAACTAATAAGTAGGGCTAAGGACTTCTAGTTTTTCATATTTGGTACCATGGTATTTGTAATTGTGAATAAATTGTGAATACTTAACCATACAGTTACAAATTGAATAATGTATTGTATTAAATTATTTTAGGGTAAACTGTTCCAAATTATTAAAAATTGTATTTTAAAAATTATTACTAGGTTCTTTCAACAAGCATTGGTCGTCAATGGAAGGAGTGTTGGTGTGATCTTTGCGAACATGGATGCAGTCAACAAATACAGAGAAGAATTGGCCACTGTGACATTGGTTGGGATTGATGGGACGTTCAAGACTCTGCCTCGTGTTCCAGCAGATTTGAAATGTTTCCTTACTATCCAGGTGGTTTTCAAAAGTGTAGTAAGTGTTGGATAATTGATATTTTTTATGAATAATTTAAATTCTTTTTTCTTAATATATTTCTCACTATTTTTATTTTATTTTTTTTTCTAGTCCTTTCCAATGGTCTATGCTCTACTGGGGAGCATGACTGAAGAAGTCTATGCGGCTCTGTTTGATATTGTAAGAAATATTTTACCTTTGAATTATCAACGTGTTTGTTTTATTACAGATTATGAAAAAGCTCTGATGTCAGCCGTTCAACAATCGTTTCCGGAAAGCCAATTGAGATGTTGTTGGTTCCATTTTACTCAGGTAGTTTTTGAATAACTTATGTGCACTTAGTGATCATAATATAAAAAAAAATAATATTTTTTCTAGTCAATTGTACGGTATTGCCACCGAAGGATGAACAGTGTTTTGGATCTGATCCGTACAAACCCAGTAGCAGCTCGAATTCTCAGAATGGTAAATTTAAGTTTAATATTTGTATTCAATTGTATTTCTCTTTAATGCACCATTGTGTTTTTTAGGTTTTGGCATTACCTCACCTACCCGCAACCAGGAATGACCCGCGCTGTCCATTTTCCATGGAGGATGGTTTCAATGCTATCATGGACTACACAAGACAATTTCCTCCAGTTTAACGAGGTATGAGAAACTTTCTAATTGGGTATGTGCAATATTTTTGGTTGTCACAAGTTGGTCCAGGTTTAATCAGTTGTTTTGGAGAAGAATATAGAACCAACAACTACTTGGAGTCTTTCCACGCTACACTTCTAACCCAAATGCAAAGACATCCTAATATATGGAATTTTATTCGTGAGTTTTTGCAGTACAAGGTGTATCGTGTTTATATGTTGCATCCTTGTGTTAAGTGTTTGTTGTTATCAGTATCATCATTATTATAATAGGTATTATTTTATGTTTCATGTTTAACCTCATAAGAAGTAGTGCTTACAGGATGTGTTGGTACATGTTGCGGTCCTTGTCCTATATGTTTGTGTTTTTGTGTATCTCATTTATGTTATGTGTAAACTAACTAACAAGAAGGAGCTAATGGTAAGAAAAGTAAGTAATTACCTATGTTGTTTTAAAATTTGATTTTCAGGTTATTTATTTAATTTTTGTTTATGGTTATGGTGTTTTTATTGTATGTATGTGTCTTGCTGTAACTTATATTATAATATAAACTATTACAATGTACTATTTTTTACTGATCAATTAATTTGCTTACAGAAAAACTGACTGTACTTGAAAATCAGTATTTCGTTGAATTTGATCAAGCCAGAAGAAACATAAGGGTGATTATTACTTTTATTTGAAAATAAATTGGTTTTTGGGCTGGTTACAGATATTATGTTATTTTTTCAACAAATAAACTGAATTATATATAATAATTACATTTCAGATTAGAAATGGAGCATCAAGGAGGGAACGAGAGAACACTACCACTGTCTTAGCAGGTTATGTGCAACAACTTAACAGAGATGAAGACCTCACAGGATTTTTGAGAAGGGCTGGACACCGCAATGATGGATACGTACAAGGCATAATCGGACCATATCCACAAGTAAATTTTATAATTTTATTTTAATTTTGTAAATTTATTTATATGATTGTTTTGTTTTTTAATAGGATCAGTAAGTATTGATTATACTTACTTGTTAAGACCGTAGCGCATACAGGATCACATCGACCGACGCACACACACACACACGCACATAATATTATTTGTTTTATTTGTATTAGCATTATTATTATTGTTATTATTTTCTGATATAATTGTTTCGTGTGTGAATTACATAATTTATATTATCGCATGCCGCTGTGTCGGCTGTTCGATTATTATTTATTTATTATCATTGTTATTATTTTAGTAAAG
>JANEHU010001017.1:0-231106 GCA_027563435.1 Nasonovia ribisnigri | reverse complement strand
TTGCTTATGTACATTTTTATTGTCCGTTATAAGCTTTCCACCGTTTTCTTTCACCACTGTACCATTTTTCTTCCAATGTAATCTCATATCATCATCAAATTAAATTTATTACTCAAAATTATTTTTTTAAATGTCGGTAACAGGCTTTGTAGACAAGGCCGTCAGAACCTACGGAAATTTGAATCACCTTTATGCAGGTAGCTGGGCAGTTAAATTTTAAAATAATTATTACAGTGGTTGAATATATTTTTGCACAGTGCCAAGGGTAGGGCCTTACATTGAATTTTCTAAAAAGAGTTATTTAAGAATTGATATGACAATAAAAAAATAAATGCATTCAGAGGCGTATTTAATGTGGGGGGGGGGGGGTTCATAATTTCTAGGAAAATATATAAGAGGGCACACTATATCAGCACACTTAAAAAAAGGCACGTTAAACCCCATGAGTATACCTACCTCTATAGATTAGACATACATTCTACATTACACTCTACTTGGTACTTTATACTGGCCAATTTTTCGAAATAACCATTTTGTTTTCTATACATAAAAATCGTATTTTTTGTATAGTTTCAATCGTTTTTATTAGTTTCTATAGCAACAAAAGTAAATACAAATTACATTTTATATAATTGGCCAAATTATCAATTATATTGTATGTAATTGAATAATATTGCAATATATGAATGCTAAAAATGCTTTACTAGTTATATTAAACATATATTTATATATTATTGTAGGTCAAAAAACTATCGTGAACACATTTTATTGATAAAAGTAGTCTTATCATATAAGATCAATTTAATGAACCACAGTATCAATTATATCGTAATATAATGTTTGTTACATTTCAATTAGTACTTATCAATAAAATAGGTATTATAATATTGAAAGCACCATATTCTGTAAGAATATAAGATTTTTTCGTTGAACGTTTATTTTTACAATAATTCAGAATTCTGAAATAATTTTTAAAGGAAAATATTCAATACAGTAAAATAGTACTAAAATATATTAAAATACTTGTTTTTAAAAAATATTTAATGTTAATAGGTACTCAAAACAAGGTCAGCAGAGTCCTATCCCCACCTCCACGTGGTGCTGACTGGAAACAGAACTCCGGTTCCGGCCAACGGGGGAAGCACAGACGGCAAACTGTATAACATCGAACACCGGCGAGTCAACACCAGCGACCAGAGAGGGTCAACATCGCCCTCCAACCACCGACAGCAGGCTGAAGGCTCGATCTGAAGACGACTGGAACGCGCGGACCAATCAACGACCAAACCTTCACCTCAGTACTTCCATCCGAAACTGCTCCACAGTGGCCGGCTTGCCCGGGGCATTAGTAGGACACCCACAGCACGGATGGTTACCTTCCGGGTGATCCTCCGATTGGGCAGGAAAGGGTGCACGGAACGGTCAGACGTAAGTCCCCGTCGACCGGCCACTCAACGGATCGAGCACACAGGGAAAACAAACGGAGGACACAGACGGAAAACTGAACAATCTTTAAACCGGTGGTCCACGACCAGAGAGGACCAACATCGCCCCCATCCGATAAAAAAAACAGCCGAAGACAAAACTCCGGGACACGAATAGGAAGCAGCACACCAAAGGCAACTTATCCGCACCCCGAGATCTTATCTGAAACTGCCCAACAGTGGTTGGAACCCCACTGGGCAGGAGTAGGACGCCCACAGCACGAATTGTCACCATCAGGGCGATTTCGATTGAGAGCGTAGGGGGCGTGGATGCAGCGACCTGGGAGGATCCCGGAAGGACGTGAAAACGCAAGGACGGAGACAGAAGAAAAACTTGACAACCAAAAACGGCGAGACGCACCCTCCACACCATCCAAATGAGAAAGTGCTCATAAGGAGACTTGAGGCCTGCGAGCTATTATGCCGTGCTGAAAAAATCACGAACGCGACTTCAAGACTGGCATGCAACAAAACCGGGACGAGAAACTTTTTCACGAAAACTTATCGAATTACCGATGATTATCCCAGATTTTATTCCAGAAATCCAGAAATAACAATTTTCATTACATTATGGTTATAAATTATAATACAAACGCATATTAATGTCATAGAGACATATATTATTTTTAATTTTATTTTACAGTACGTGACGAATACTTTATATCTGAATATAGCAATAATAAATTGTTTTATAGAAACTAGGCTCAACATTTATAGGGAGAAAGAAGGGTCGGCAATACCGACTCGGTATTGTGAATGTGCGTAGGAATGATGATCGGAAAGTTGATATAATATTTTGAGGAAGAGAATGGAATGTGGAATGGAACAGATGATCGTGTACGGCGACAGGAGAAACACGAGATAGTGATTCAGGGCTATCAATTATAGAGGAAAGTAAATTAGAAAAAGATAGATAAGACAAAGATATATTTGCTGAGTGACAACTATCGGCGAGATTCTCTAAGGGAAAAATGCGTTTGATTGGTGTGTTATCATGATATGGACAGGATAATTTAATTTATAAGCAGTGTAATAGAGGAATTTTCTTTGGACCTTTCCGATCATGTTACGAGAAAAAACGACAGACGGGTCCTAGTGTATAGTGCCATATTCAATAATGGGACGAACTAAGGAACAAAAAACGCTGTTCAATGGAATGAGGAAGTGAAAATCTGTGGAGACACAATCGCCGGGGTTCGATCTGATAACTGCAGAACCATTATCCCCAAAAGAGTCATTGTTCTACTCACAGTTATAATATATAATAGGTATCTAAGACTGTCATATTTCCCCATGTTTTTAAAATTCTCCGTAAAAATTTTAGTTCCAAAACCCAATAAGCCTCCTGACATAATATCCTCCTCTTACCAACCAATAAGTCTCCTTAGGCAAAATTCTTAAAAGTGTAATTCTTATTTAAGAGTTGTTAAACTCAAGGGAAACAGAAATTATTTTGAGGTACCTATTGAGTGTTATTGGAATTGTAATTATTTAAAGGGGATTTTAATTGAGTTCGAGATTACGAAATTCGAGATATCACGACGTTTGACATGATAAGAATCTATTGTGCTTACATAAATTGAATGTAAAGTAAAACATATGCACATTGACAATAATGCTAATTAATGATTAGAAAGTTATTTCACTGTTCTAGGAGAATTTTTTGATAAAATTATGAAAAAGAAATACAGCAATATTATAAAATATACACTGTCCTAAAGACCTCACCTCTCGTATAAAGCCGGCTGTTATAGGACATGGGTGCTTCCGGTACTTCCTGCACCTCAGGTGATTGTACATTCTGGGATCTACTTCAGGTGGCAGTATCACTTTCAGGATATTTGGTGTGCGGCCCCGCCGATGACCCGATTTGCGTGAATGACTGAGTACAGGCGTGCCTGTTAGTTATATACTGCAGTTTATTCTATGATATGGTTAAGAAAATACTTAGCTGCATAGAACATGATGAGAGGCTAGCCGAGGCTGAAGCAAGAGGAAATTTATGGGTAGCCTCCCCAAACTACTGAGCATTCCCAGGCAAGTACTAGAACGGGAACACAGGCCGGTTGGTGCGTGCGATACCGGCCGAGAATAAGATCAACAAACGAGACTGATATTTATTTTGTATATTGTATAAGGTGACGCAGCACATTCCGCAATCGCCAGATGCTCGTTTTATGTATATTTGTATGCTATAATTTGTGTGTATTTCATTTTATCCATCAATAAACAGTGGCAGCAGAGGAATAGTATTGTACAAACAGAGCCTCTTCTGCTGTCTGTTAAACAAGGAAAAAAATGTATTTACTTATACATAATATATACTTACTATTTTTTTTATTAATTAGGTACACATTTTATACAACAATTTAATATATAATAATATGTCATATCAACGAGTGAAAAAAACTTCACATGGCTAAATGGTAATTTGACATTGTTCTACAAAGTGCTTTAATTCGGTTCTCGGTCTCGAAATCAGTCTCTTTATAGCCAGTCGCGTTTCTGTTCCTGGACCGCGTCACGAAACGCCCTCTGGATGGAATAGCCACCTTAGCTTGATGCAAATACATATATTATGAACATACTTAAGATTTCCTGGAGAAAAAAAATTAGAAAAACACACTGCACATCAGGCAAATCCTTAGGAAGGATGTGTATTCGCAACTATATTTGTATTCGTTAACCTGTGAAAATTTAAAAAAACTCAAGTGCAAAAAACCTGAAATATATTTGAAATCTGATATAATATTGAGTACATTGTTTACTGGTTTGCATCTTTTTTTTGAATTTTCAAATAAACTGACACTTTGGTGTTGTGGTCCGGCAATATATTATTGACCAACTACAAAAAGAATATGAATAACAATGTAATGATATAATGTTGTAAAGAAAAATTAATAATAAAAAGACAACCGATAATTAATATTGTACATTGCATTATATTGTTTTGTCGTTTGTAAAAATATAGCAGTATAGACTAATATAAAGATATTTGTAAACATGTTATAAAATCAAATTTATCTAGCTATATTAAAGTATAAAATATAAAGTAAGTGGATGGTATTATATTATTATCCTGGCGTGGTAATGGTAAACAGCGAACTGCAAACATTTTGACACCAAACAATCAACAAATTGATGAAATGACGTGCCAGCAGTACACACGTGGTATACAACAACATTTGAACACGATATTATATTAAACCATGGTGGCATGGTTGTCTAGCCAGTTGTGTAGTCGGTCGTCAACACTCGACCGTGCAGTTTCATCAGAGGCCATGACGTGGACATACGGGAAAACGTCGAGGCGGCCACCCACGCATTTCCGGTCTGCGCATAATAATAATATTATTATCATTATTGTACTTATACATTATATAATACTATTACTACCGTGAATCGAAAAGCCCCTATATAATATTGATTTTGGGCCGGTCAATGGTTATTTTTTAATTGGTTTCTCTGGAGCCCGCGTACCTGTTTGTTGTACAGTAATTTTTTTTTTTTAAGTAACACATTAAACAGCACGCATCACCATCCCGCTGATTTATAACGAAACAAAATGTGGAAATTATCTGTTTTAAATAAGACTAACCACTTTCCGTCGCGTTTCCAATAAAAACCGAGTTCGAACATCTCTAGCTAACAAATCAGACGTTTTCGCCTAAATCGTTTTTCGAAATCCAATTAATTTGCTCAATGTTTTCAAATTTAACGCTACGCTGCACATCTTTGCCCACCAACTAGTTTCGGCGATTAGTATTTTTTTTAATTATTAAATTATACACCTCCAGTACAGATATAGGTACACATTTTGTTGATACGAACAGTTTTAAAAACATATATAATACATTTGTTTTTTATTGAATAAAATCTATACAGTTTTTAAAGCCTTATATATTATTATATATTTCAAATATATTTTGGACGGTAAGAGTGACATGATTTTAAGCTTTAATTGTCCATAATATATTTGATCGCGTTATATGTGACAGCGTGCCTACTATTTCGTTACATTCTATTTGATGGATCACGACAATCGACAATTTTTCAAAGCAGTAAGTTACTAAAGAAAAAATACAAGACAAATTACGATGATAATAATAAGGCCAATGAGTGAACTTTTAAGGAAATAGTAATGAATAACTATTATAATACGTTAAAATACCATACTGCAGATATGGTATTTGGATAACAGCGATCAGAACGTAGAAAAAGATCGTGTTAAACCGGTTTTATTTGGCTGATTTGCAAAGCGCACACTTGTAGTATAATGTTTAAACTAGTTGAACAATAATAATACAGAGAATATTACTGGCGTCGAGTCGGTCCTCGATATTCGGTCAGCGGACACATTTTTTTTGTCCATACGAAAGTTAGTTTTCGATATTTTTTGTCGGTTTTAAATAGTAGGAAATTATATTATCAAAGTATCACGGTAAAATGGCAAGGTGACAAACCAACCTTATGTGATACGACGATATAATTTCTAAGGTCATGGTTAGACCAACTCTGAGACAATAGTTATGTAAAAATGCAGGTGACCAAAAATTTGACGAGGGTCATTTTAGAAATACATTTTTACACACGACAAGCTTCAATAAATTTAACTGCAAGTACAAGTTCAGTCAACTGACCTTCAATCACCACAATTCCGCTCATTCATGGTGAAATTTAAATTAAAATAATTCAAGGAAGGTAAATTAGGAAATTCTACGACCGAAAAAAAATTTCACTCCTAAAATTAGAAATACAATTTTAAAATCAAAAATTATTTTCAGTGTTATGTAATAACATAATTCTTGCATTAATGATTAATGTATCAAATATTTTATAGTAATATCAACAAACAAGAAAAATGCAAATAAAATAAATAAACTAAATTACATGAACGTAAAAATTAATGAAGGTAGGTTTTAAATATTTATTTATTTAAATGGGTTGAATTTATTTAAATTTTAATTAATTGTTTTGCTACATTTAAACTTTACATATTGTATTAAGCACAATAAATTTGTGTGTTGAAACACGACAATTATACCTAACCTAACCTATAGGACGTAAAAACATGTAATTATATTTTTAAAAGTGAATATATTTGGCCTGTAGCCCTGTAAGTGATTAGGTAGTGAAAATGTGCATATGAGTTATAGCCCGAATAACATTAATCCGGCTCAGCCTAAAATGACCTAATTGTGTCATCGAAAGTTTCTAATCCAACCAGCGACAATGTCCAATTTTAAATAAATTGATCCTGTTGACGTGGTAGTGTGGTATTAATATCCCAATTAATAGATAATAAGGTCAGTCTAGTGATGGTTTAATAACTAGGAACTACAACAAGACTAATTCAAACAGTATACCGTCAAAGATTGTATGGTAAATAGATTTCACGACAATTATTAATAGTTTACGACTGTTAAAACAATATACGATATTTTCAAATTGGTTTTATTTTATTTGTATTAAATTATTCATGTTTCTAATTGTATTTATATTATTTATTTTAACTTCTTTTCCATCAATATAGTTTAATCGACATCATTTTCACCTGCAAGTTTAATTGAAATTGATTTGTATACCAATTATAATGTTTGATTTTTTTATAATATTATTTGAACTATTGACTGTTTAATAGTACATTTTTGTTCGTAAATCTAAATATTATATTTTATAATACACAATATTAAAAATTAAATTTAAGAGGACGTTACACCAACATATTTTGTTGTCTCCGTCTTAGAAGTGCGTAACATGACAAATTGTACACTCAGTAGATCACGTTTAGCTATGTTAGTTTTAAAGCTAGAGCTGAATTGATTTCTTATAAAATTGAAAGGTAAGATTATTATCCGAGCAATGTCATAGGCTTTTTATTATATTTTAATTTTAAAACAAGTAGTGAGTATTTTAAAATTGTGAATTTTTTTATATCTTAAAATATTCATAGCTCGCTTTAAAATTAAAATATAATAAAAATCCTATATTATTTCCTAATAATATCTCTTACCTTTAAATTGTCATTGTTAAATCCTTTGTCACACTATCTACTGACCGCAATCACTTGTCACACTATCACTTTACCACTAATTATATGGATCCGCCCCAGGCCTCAGAAAAAATATATAGACATACATATAGAAACCACGTAAGATTGCAATCGTATGCGAATCACGCTTTTTGGAATGTGCGTAGGTATATAAAAATTTAAAATTAAATAATGCAAATTTTACGTCAAGCATTTTGAATAAAATTTTTAATTTTGATGGTGATATTTCTACTCCGAGAAAACGTTTTTCATATAATTTTATAATAATAATAGCACTGTTCGTTTAGTGAATTATTATTATTATTATCGGACGATTATCTGCAATATTGTTGTCGTGTATAACATGTTTTGTATTCGTGTTGGCTTCGTTACGCGTAGTAATGTTCTAAACAAACATTGTGGGGTGTTAACGCACGCCACCGCCGCCCGCAGTGGACTTTGTTGGGTCCCCGCGGGATTCCAAGCTTGTCGACACCCCCCACCACAACCACCACCAACACCATACCACTTTCACGATTTACCAACTCCAGCTGTCGACAGCTGCATGAGTATACGCCAAAAGTGACTACTGACGAACTTTAGTACACGCGTGACACTTCGGTAGTGCCAAAATTACAATTTTTTAAGTTTTAAGATATACAGAGTGTTTATGTATTTATCCAGCACAATATGTATTTAGGAGTCCAGCAGCATTATGTTTACAGTAAACTCACGTTGTTTTCGAACTCGAGGGGAACAAAAAAAAATTGAAGATTTCGAAAACATTCAAGATATTATGTTGTATTGTAATATTTTGTCATTGTTGTTTCAAGGGGATTTCAATTGCTGAGTGTCGACATTACCTATACGAATAATTCGAGATACCTGTCGACATTCTACATGTAGGCAATAAGAATTTATATAATATGTTAGCGAGATTTATATTCTATAGGTACAGAAAGTGTCCACTTACGATAATGTATAATGATAAACCTGTAATAGAATTTAATTGTTTATTTTTGATAGGCAACAAAAATAAGTTTGGAAATTAAAATATAGTTCTATATCAATAATTACTATTGATTGAACAATTATTTTTTTTCAAGATTTGAAGGGTTCACTTTTCACGAGCATGATATAAACCTAAAGGAATTATTAGGAATTAAATATAAATCGGTGATTCGAGTATTTTTCGTATAAGTAATTGGTACGAAATTATAGTGCACAATATATTTTATTACCTAATTATAAATGTTATCAGTACCTATCAGGTGATACAAATAATTAAGTATATTGGAAAAGCGATCGTGGACATATGCGTTCGTCGTTTATCAAATGTTCTCAATGTTTAAACAATAGTATAATATATATGGCATGATGATATCCTCTCAATAATTAACATTTCGAGTCTGAAATTATTACAATTGGTATTGAGAACAATGAATAATGGGTACCTATATTATTTACCAGCGGGAGGTGTAATTTGGACCTCTGCAAATATTAAATTAATAACTGCATCGATTTCTATGGGCAATTTTTCAATTAACACGATGTGATGTTACATTGACAATTTGTAAGTAGTACATACCTATAGCTTTTAAAATTGCAAAATAACAAAAATGTTTTACAATTTAAAATTGTAGGAATAAACAATTTTACGGATAACTTTCAGAAAATTTCACAGAATTTACTTTTGAAAAAAATGGTCTGTTTAAAATACCATTTGTATTCTTTGTTCAAATTTCTTATCTACATAGTTTGATTATATGGAACTTTTAGAACATTTAATGTTGAAAAACAAAACACATCACAGTTAGTAAAACCAGAAACTTTCAATCCCAGTAGATATAACATTACAGATTACAGCCCAAACGGTAGGAAACCTTATTGAATATATTACAGAGGCCAACCAATTTAATTTGCACTTATATTAAGTAGCATTTAGTTTTTATATCTGCAACTAAAGCAACAGTTGTTGGGTGAAAAACAATTTAAAATTGTTCACGTTTAATATATTTCCTATAATATGAATACCTAATTATGCTGTATATATTCATATACCATGCACAATAGTGAAATATAACCAAATAGTTGATTTTTTTTTTGTATGTGTGGGAGGGTTATGACTTAAATTGAATTTATAGTACTGATGAAAAACTAAAAGATTTTTATACTTATACTGATTCTGCACGCTTGTTTCCATCGGCAAATCAAATTATGCGAGTGGATATATAGGTAGGTACCTACCATGTCTTAAGCTTCGTTAATTAATATAAATTACACATATTTTTGACATAATTATTTGTGTGGTTTTGACCAAATATAAAATACAGGTTTAAAACGATATCGAATATAACAACTATTTCATTTTCTTGCAATATATACCAATGGCAGGCCTTTACAAACAAGAAAATATTCGATTTTTCACGAGCCAACAAATCCCTATAAAAAACCTCTTTCAAATTTGAATTATGAAAAATACTTTCTCAGTGCATCCCTAAATGGTAGAACAAAAGTACCGAGTAAATTTAAAATCTCCAGCTATCATAGTTATAGCTGTGCCTACGTTGATTAATCAGTTAGAACATCTTATTTTATATTATATAATAATACACAGATTCATATGAACTTGACTAATTAAAATTCAAGTGTGTGTAGGCATTATAATACTGTAGTATATATGTAACCTCTGTGGATGAAAGGATTTAAAATTAAAAAGCCACCTGAAATGTTTTCTGGCTACCCCATTGACGTTTGCTTAAATTGAAAGACGACGTTGAACAATATTAATGAACGGAAAAACACTTAACCGTTGATTTAATGTTTTCCCAGTAGGCAAATAAAATAAACCCGAATAAAACGGAATACATATTGTTATAACACTCAGACCTCTGGTGGTATAGGTGACAGGAAAATTATGGTCGTGGCATCTCCAAGTATAAATAATATTTTTTTTATTACAATATTTTTGGTTAAACGATAGTACACGCTTGCCCCGTATAATATTATGATTGTATGCTCTTCGTCCGTCTATGTGCACTATACGCACACATAAATATTATACAGCCGACTGTAATAATAATAATAATAATAATATTATCATCGTTATGTGGGCTTTTTTTATTTCACGCGTCCACGATGGAAATGGCCGGTAACGTGGGTTTAGAGATAGGTACTTCAATGTATTATTATTATTAGATTCGACGGAGCGATATTTGCTTTTTATTTTGACAAAATTTCGTGTTATTTTTTCCCCGTGTCCGAGCTTTGACAACTTTCAGTGTACGCGAGACCTATCGTCAAAACGAAAAATTTCCCATGGGACGAGCATCACAAAAAAAAAAATACAAAATAAAGCTAATAAAATGCCATCAGACGTCATCATATTATCGTATATATATTATGTACGAATGGGTATGATATATTTCGGTTCGATTCATTTCGCTAACGCAAATTACTTTTTCCAATTATGTTTTATACAAAAACACAAACGGCAGTGCACCGTTGTTATTACCCATGTTGTATGGTGTAGTTTTCGCCCCAAAATATGTTCGATTTTTGAACTTACGTCCTACGTTCACAGAGATACGTATTTAGAGTTTTGACTCAGTACAGTACTTATAGTCGAGTGTTTGATGTCGCCACCATAGACTCCCTCCCCTTCTTTAAAAAAATTAATCACTGGCAATTACTTGCTAGATACAAACCGTCTGATAGTACTTACTGCAAATACTAAGACATTCAGTATTGAATACATAGATAGGTATATTAAAATTTTCAAATATCTTCATCATAAAATAATTTTTAATTTATATTAATTTCAAAAATAGCAAGTGCATTGTTTCTATACATGGAAGCTAATTTTTTAGAAACTGCATCACTTAGTTTTATTTTTTAGCAACTATTACATAATATGCTCTTTTTAAAACATTAAAAAATTATCATATTGAAATAACCTAAATCCAAAATAATATAACAACAACAATTTATATATCTATAAACCATAAATCATAACAAAACTGGAAATAAGAATTAAGAGTAATATTGAAATAATTCACTCAGTTGATTATACTTATAAAGGCATAAATTTATTCTTGATTAATTGACGAAAAAAATTGTATAAACATTTTTAATAACTTGGTAGGTATAGGTAGGTAGTAATAAATTAGGTTCAATAATTTAAATAGATTATTCCGATTTTTGAACTATATTTTTCATATGTACATATTTTATACTTTAACCATACACAGAATATGTAAAATAATTTTAAATACCTGTAACCACATCAATAATATTTTTCAAAATGTAGTGATCAAAAAATGAAATTATATTTTATAATTAAAATAATCTTGATTGTTACTTACATGTACCTAAATTGTAATACTTACAGCATTGCAACACTGCGATATTATAAAACTTATTCATGTCTCTTTGTTGACGACAAATTACTATCTGGATGATGGTTTCATAGAACAGTGTAAAACTGACACTTCTAAAACTAAACTATTTGCCACCCTGGGCAATCGTATACCAACCCTAAATACATCTTAGCATTTTTGGCAAGCATGACGTAACTCACTCAGCGCACACAAACTTTAATTTATAAAAACTGTCTTAGTATATCCATTCAAGTCAGGCATAGACCAGTTACATACAAATATAAATTTGTTTTCCTTCGGAGTTCGGGGTATGAAAAGTATTTTTTGTCCAATCTAATTCCATCAAAATTTAATTATCAAATATATAGGTAGTTTATGTAAATTAAAATGATTTAAAATTTAAAACATATATCATATTGATCAATTATTTATTGACAATTATATATACGTTTTTACTTTATAATACGCAACATTCTTTGTTTTATTTTCTGGCACGTATATAAATAGTTTTGTTGGTTTTCCGACACGGGAACAGGTGACATATTATAACTGTCCATGTGAAAAATATGGATTTTCAAGGTTGATGGCATCATGCCACAAACACTTAGCGACTGCCTTGTGATTTATTTATCGAAATTGCAAATGCTAGCCGCACTGGAAATTGTAACCGTTTAAAGTCGAATAATGACATTTTTTGATTCGTTCAGAATCAAAGAAATCCATGGGATCAATACGTCTTCGCCTTTGTACTTCCCTTTCAATATTCTGGCTTCGATGACGTTGTACATTAAATTTCTTTACCGCAAGCCGGGTGCCATTGCAAAGACTTGGCTGGTTTATATTCCGCAACATATTTATTACTGATCATATTTTTATTGCAGATTATGAGGTGGTAATCCGGACAATTTCAGCGAACTTAAGAATTCCATTATTCCATTTCATCTTATTTAGTGACGGAATCAATCGATTTGAATGTCATCAATTCACCATCAATCTTATTTTGAATTTGAAAATTAATTTCGTTGGTATCAAAGTTTGTTGCAGCCAATATAATTCGTTCACCCAACCAAACATGAATTTTGTAATTTTGAGCAATGTTTGGGAAACCTTCTTGATGAGTTCGGACTTTGATTCAATAAAGTGCAAAAATTGGTATGGAATTTTATGTATCCAGACGATTTTATTTTATTAGTTTATTTTATTTTGTTTTTTTTGATTATTTAAATGGTTACCATTGATTACAAAAAAATATTATTACTATATAGTTTATTTTTGCTGGACAGATGGCGCTACTGTAATTTTATCACCACCACGTGATTTTTCTCTAACCAAGTAACTGTCTCTATTTTTTCTTTCAAAAGATTTTATACCTGACACCTACAACAAAGTTGATAATTAGATTATATTTTTTTCTATTTGTAAAAGTGTTTCGAAACACAAAATAAACACACTAGGCACATTGTAAAATGTAGGTATTTGTTCATCGCTACGATCAGAATTTAAAATGTATTTATTAATTTAAACAATTAGAATGTGTTTTATACTTGAATCAAGAATTCTCAAATAATACTGTATAGTACCTTTTTTCTATTTTCTCATAATTGTGTCTTCATTTAAAATTCTTTATGTCAAAATAATTTATAGTTTTTAGAACTATTTTCCCCACAACAAGGCTAGGTACAATTATTTTAACTATTGTTTACAATATAAAGAGCATTAATAATTATTTATTAATACGTAACTTACTAATAGAATGAAAATATAATTAATATGGCCCTTAGTAACTCTATTTTAATCATTTTTCGCTGAATGAATAAAAAAAAATAATATTAATTTCGGATATGGAGTTGCATATTATAGTTTTTTTCAAGTAAAATTGTTTGGATTTCAATAGAATCTACACTACACGATAGTCAACACATATATCTTTATATTAATTTTATACGTCATAGATATAGGCAGGCACGTAGCCAGGGGGAGGGCCCACCCTAAATATACTCTGGCCCAGCGCCGGCCCCCCCAAATTCAAAATATAATTATTTTTACCAACTATCAAAAATGTGATTATGCACATTGAGAAAAATCTATTGTGATTACTATTAGGTAATACAATTATTATTGTAATAATTTAATTTTTGTGTTCACGAAACCGTGGATAACTTTATCTGAAAAAAATACAATATAATAGGGTCTTGATACCCGTTTTAAAAACAATAGTATATTAGCCGCAGTTATAAGTCTATAAATAGTCAATGCGTACACGACCTAACCCGTAGTATGTGTTTTTTTTTTTTAATAAATTTGAGTTTCTTTAAAAATTATACTAATTTAAAAATCAATGATCATTTATCCCTATTATTTTTGATAAGTATTCAAATATGAATTAATTTTTGTTAATAGAAGTTGAAGAATTGAAGCAGCTTATTATTTTAAATATGTATGTAAATTTATTTTTCATACCATGAAAAATGTATCCCATAAGTGAAGATGTAGGTAATTCTGTATTTATTTTTTTTTGTTATCAGGTACTTTCTTTTTTTGTAATTCTTAAATAGGTGAGTAATATGTGTAACTTGTTGTGAAAAAAAAAATTTAACCAATTACCAACTAAAGGTAAATTATTTAAATAAATAAGATTCTTTGTATTGCATACCCCCTACAAGAATTTCATAAAGAAAAATTAGGAAAATAATAAAAGGGCCAAACATTATTGGCCCCCCTAGTAGAAATTTTCTGGCTACGTGCCTGGATATAGGACATAAGCAGGTATATGATATACTGTGCAATTAAAAATTAGTCAAACAAACACGGGTTGAATGAATTATATTATGTATTTTTTTATTATTATTATTTACATATAATCAAAGCTGATGAACGAACTCAGTTTTATATCCCGTCGAGTTTCAATAAGATATATAAAAATAAATATCAGTATGTATGGATGTGTGTGTGTATTTATTGCACAAACCTAAATAAATATATTTTATATCTCCCTTTAAAATCAAATCAATGCAGCTTGTTTGTAGCAAATTTAAAAAAAAAATCTCCTCTTAGCCCTTTTTCCTCCACTCTTGATCCATCCGTTATGGGTGGACATAATAATATATTATGTTGACAACCATAAGCTCAGTACATCAGCGTTGAGACTTCCGGTCTTTTGCAATCGTTTCCTTATTCCAAAAAAAGGGACTAAACTGACAAGACTCGATTTTTGATTAATAATTTTCATCAGGTTACTACAACAAATAATAACACTTCTAATGTTTATTGATGGTAATTTTGAAAAAAAAATTTTAGGTCACAAATTTAAAAATTCTTTTCTTCGCAACAGAAAATTTTATTTTTAGAGTAAATTAATACAATAATAATTTTATATAATATATTAAATGTAATAATAATTTTAGATTCTGAGCGGAGCGATGAATGTATTGATTTTACAATGATGTGTGTTTTTTTTTTTTTTATGTCTGTCATCACCTTTTAGGACAGTAAAAATGCTTTGATTTTCTTCAATAGTACCTTTTCTGATAGGAAAGTAAATCTAGTTGGTACTTTGGGGGCCCAGTTGTTTTCAAAAGCGCCGTGAAAAACAAATGAAAAATTAAGGAAAAAACGGGAATTTTTACAGAAAACCAATTTTCGACAAAATCGTTTTTGGTTTTTGGTATAACTCTAAAAGAAATGACGGTAGATACATAAAATTTCGACTGAATATTTATAAAAGCATTTTCTACACACCATAGCATTTTCAAGATATTCTGACTTATTTTGAGCTGTAAACGGACATTTTCAGTTTCCAATTTTTTTAGTTTTGTTTTCTATAAATGTCAATAAAATTTTATTTATTGGGTAAAAAATCTTGAAAATTTAATAGTAGTCTTCTAATATATAGTTTAAAAGGCCGATGAAAAATATTAAAAATCCGTAATCATAATTTTTTTTTTTTAGAGAATCAAAGTTCAAATGTTCACAAAATACGTAAAAATGACGAAAATGTGCAATTTATTTTGAGTTAGAAATTCATAAAAATTTTTCTTTTTAAATCTAAGGTTAGAAAATATAATACAAGATTCCTCATAAGTTTGTCTAATTTTATCAATAAAAAAATGTTTATAAGCAAGTCAAAACAAATTTTTATGAGCATTTTAAATTCAAATTTTTACAAGATTCGATATTCACTCGATTTCTCACGTAGCGATTTTCTTATTTTGTTGCAATTCAAAAACAAATAACTGTAGATGCATGAAAATTTCACTGAATGTTTATATAAGCTATTTCTATACACCATCTAGTTTTTAATATATTTTGACTGTTTTTCAGTATTTTACGGACGATTTCAATTTTCAAATTTTTTAGTTTTTTTTTCTATTAATATCAATTAAATTTTATTTGTTGGGCCAAAAATAATGAAAATTCAATACAAGGCTCCTGATATATTGCTACAATAGCAATTGAAAAATATTAAAAATACATTGGCACACATTTTTTTTATAAGCATTTAAAGTTCGAATTTTGACAAAATTCATCAAAATCACGAAAATGATCAATCATTGTAATTAAGCAATTATAAAATGGTCAGTTTTTATAACCAAGGATTGAAAATTTAAAACGAAAATTTTAATAAATAGTACATACTGTAACCAAAAAATCTCAAAAATATATAAACACAGTTATTTTTTACAGACATTTTAAGTTCAAATTTGGACGAAATTACATATTAAAATCAATTTTAACGAGTAAAAGTATATATTATAATATTTTTATAGCATCACTGATAATTTTAGGTTAATAATCAAATAATATGAACAATATTAATTCAACTTAGCAGCTACCGTAAAATAACAATATCAATTTAATTTAAAATATCCTAGGCTGACATACCGTCTCCGCTCAAAATCGTTTTTCGTATACAATGATATTATATCATTGAATTCAAATTTAATACCATCCATTATACAGTGATCTACTTGTAACCTACTGTACAGCCGAGTGACATCCACTTGACCCCCTTTTTTTTTCATATGTTAACAAAATTTTAACACGAAATATTGATCGAAAAGAAGCACCGAACTGTGTGACAAAAATTCGTTGAAGGTTTCGCTATTGACGAATTTTCACTTGTTTATTTAGTTATTTATTTATGTAGGTATAATATAAGTGAACCAGAATACGGCACGATTCGAAACATTTCTTCGAATTCTAAAAACGATTGCTTCTTTTAAAAATTTAAAACATTTGTAAGAGTGAATATTTTGATGTAGGTATTTCAACCTACGAAGAATATCAAATATTGAATTAACGAACAAATAAAAAAACATGTATAATATATTATTCATTTAAAGTTTGTATATGAATGGACTACAATACATAGTGGACAAAGACTTAGGTACCCAAAGAGAAAAAAATCAAAAGTCAACGTTAGAAAAAAAGTTTTTTTTTCTCAAAGGTGTTGGTAGTGTTATATTATATAAGTTTCAAGTTATAGATATTACTTTTTTTTTTGACAAAAACGACAATTGACCGGACATATACAGTAAAAAAAATTATAATATTGTGTGGTTTTTGCTTTATATTTTTAAAAAATTTATGTATATTAAAAAATTTATGTTTTTTCGGATTTTGCGCCGGCCATTAATTAAATAGCATATAAGTACATTAGTAAAAATATGTTAATAATCATCAAATTATTATCATGACAGCTCCGGCGGCGTAGTACTATTATTACGAACGAGACGAAAACCAGCTGCAGCTGTTTACTTATCGTGTTGTTTTAAAAATCCCGCTAAACAGTCGATGAGACGGTTGAATAATATGATAATAATATTATATATTGTAGTAATCTGATTGGAAAGTCAGCCTGTGTTATATTATAAAATATATAATATTATATATGTAATAGTTTATTGATGTACGAAAATCCATATGTTTTTATACTCAACTCTCCGCGAGTGCCTAACTATATTATATTATATTACATCCATGTAACATATAATAGAATAATAATATTATATTATAATATTACTATGTATACAAACACATAATATAATATAAATGTCCATAATGTCCATACGATGATACACGCGCAGTATTCAAATAAGCGGCCAGACAGTTACCTATATATTTTGTAGGTAGGTATATGCCTATTTCACCCGAACATGTTACATTATATTATTACCGGTATATGCTGCTGACTTTCCAATTAGACAACATACTGTATAATATAATATTGTTATTAATGTAATATCTTGTGATGGCTGTTACATACGTTATACGTATAATGTGTGTATACTGATGTTATATCGTTTCACTGCAGTAGTGGTGGTGGTTGCGCGTGACTTCCTGGTGGAGCAGGCAATGTGCTCGACACAATAATTATATTATATTATATTATCCTCCCTAGGTAGAAACGCCTGGAAAATTCGTTAAACATTGAACGACTAGGTACCTTTTTACCCGGTATTGTTTATGTATTATACTGCACACTCGAGAGCAAAGGTGGGTATAGATGAGAAAAAAATGTATTTGATTTAATTAAGATAATTGTATGTTTAAGGTTCGTTATGTTTATATACGTTTTAAGCAGTATAATAAAATATTTAACTCTAAAAGCTTAAAGTTGATACGAAGAAAAATATTGACCTTATACTTGGTTAAAAACAGTTCAAGTACTATAATTATTATAACAGTTATTTTAAAACTTTTAAATTGTTTAAATAACTAACCATTGTTCAAAACCCAATCATATTATGTAATTTAATACCTCACTACACCTTATTACTACTTATTTATTCTGATTTAACGCACTGGAATCGCTTAGGCAATTATAACATTATATGTTTGTGTCTACTATATATTATAAAATCAAGAAATATTTATTTGTTTGCTTTTGTTTTAAAATATTACTCTCTACAGTGTAACAAAAATAATATTTAGATTCTGAACCGAGCGATGAATTTATTGATTTTACAATAAAGTGTGTGTGTGTTTTTTTTTTGTGTCTGTCATCACCGTTTGGGGCAATCCAACTGCTTCAATTTTCTTCAAGAGTATCTTGTTCGATGAGAAAATGAATCTAGTTGGTGCTTCGGGAGATCAAAATATTTCTGATAGTTATCAAAAGCACCAGGAACAACAAAATAAAAACTAAGAAAAACGGGAATTTTTCCGCAAAGTCGGTTTTCGACAAAATTGATTTTGGTTTTTGGTGTAACTCTAAAACAAATAACCGTAGATACATGAAATTTCGACTGAATGTTATTATTAACATTTTCTAAACACGATAAAACTTTATTTGTTGAACAAAAGAGCTTGAAAATTGAATTGACAAGGCTCATAATATATTGTTACAATGAAAGTTGAAAAATATTAAAAATCCATAGTCACAATTTATTTTTATAAGCATTTAAAGTTCGTATTTTGAAAACATTTATCGAACTTCATATTTAAAAATGATTTTGTAGTTAAAAATGTATAAAATGTTCAACTTTTATAGCTAAGGATTGAAAACTTAAAAGAAGGTTCCACATAAATAGATAAATAAATAACTTTATTCACAATAATATCATCAAAATATATACTTAGTAATATATTATAGGCTGACTGACCGTCTTCGCTCAGAATCGTTTTTAATATAGAATGATATTATATCATTGAATTCAAATTTAACACTACTCATTGCAGTGACCCACTTATAACCTACTGCACAGCAGAACTACACCCACTTGCTTACCTTTTTAAAATTGTTACCAGTGCTATACATTATTATACGTAATTTTAACTTAATATAATATGAATTTTAATTTTACTCTGAATAGTGCTAGAGAAATACTTTTGAAAAATAAAAAATATTGTGAATTATTGAAAAACATGATTTTATAATTTTGAAAATCAGGCTTTGATCCGACCTGCAAATGTTCTCTTCGTATCTTCTTATATAAACAACAATATTATGATTGTTTTGTTTGATATGATTATCCATATTATGTGCGCGGTAGGTTCTTATAGAAAAACGTGTAGTCAATTTTTAATTTACTTTGTTTTATGAATAAATTATAGTTATTATTTCTTAACATGGTATATAACATTATTTAGTTTGTTACGATTATACGCAGTAATATTTTTATGTCACCGTTTTATCTGTATTTTGTGCGGGCGGATGATGGGCACGGATCTTTCCATATGGCCTTTTTTTCCCACTGGGTAATTTAAACAACATGTTTTCTTTGTAACGTTCAGCAGATAAGTTGACACCGCAGATGATTGCAGACTAATTAACGAATTGTCTGGAAAATCGTCTGGTTCACATGAAATATACACCTAACCACCATTTTTGTAACTCGAATTTTAATTAGGCGAATAGGAAGTGGAAATTTGTTTGGATTTTTTACGATAGGGAGGGAGTGTATTGGCTAGCGTTATTTTAAGTAGTAATATTGCATATTGCTATCCGTAAGGCTGATTATAAAATTCTTATTCGCTACGAGACATGCAGAGTAGACAAACAAATCATAGTTCAAAGGCAAAGTCTTAAATCATGACTACAAACTCAAACATTATTCATGTAGGTACTATCATTGAGTACATATTGTACATTGTATATTGTATATTAATATAATATACTTCATGGTAGGTACAAGGTACTATACATAATATTATAACCATGAAAAATAATATTGAATTTTCCTTTTATTTCGTAGAATAGAATAACTATGAATGGACTACTCGCTAATCTGCAAGCGTATACCAATAAACAATTATAAATAAATACTGAATCATAATACCTAATAATATAATGTGAATAAAGAATAAAAGCTACATAAAAACATTAATATAAATATAAGGTCTAGTAATTGTATTTTATTATAAACATTTTGTATAAAATGTTTAATGTACCTATATTAAAATATTATTTTTTTTATTGTTGGGCCTTTTAAGCAATTTTAACTCCTATTTTCGCCTCATCTATAATCCGGTCTTGTAGATACCTTCCTATAATTCCTATTTTCTACAACTTCCCGAATAAATGTATAACATATAGTAATATAAATTGTATTAAATACTAATAATGAGTAAAAACTTAAATAAACACGATAAGTTTTCTGGATCTGTTTAATTATAATTTTTGAATTTTAAATTTGAATGATATTGTACTTATTATATGTTATAGTAAGGTACCTCTTTTCATAATTTAAATTTATTATACGTACCTTAGTACTATCAACCTACCTAAGTGAAATAACATTAATTAATGGTATAATATGGGCCATTGATATGTATATTATGACTATAGTCTGATATTTAGAATAATTAATATCATGAAAATATATGATTTGATTTTAAACCCCTCCCGAAAATTGGTTCCTTGCGCTCGACTACATGTTTTCTTAATGTATCATAATAACATTTGTCCCGGACAAAGTCCCCGGGTTGGTCTGGTCGTATATAATAATAATTTATATGCAATAATATTATTATGTTGTCGTGGCACATTTTATGCAAATCATATTATATTAAAATGTCACGATGAGGTGATGAATCACGAAGAACCGATCTGGTGTGCGTATAGATGAAAATTGGATAGCAAACGACGGCCAGACGCTGGTCACAATATTATATTATTAATGTTTAATTAATGTTCGCAGTTTGCACATGTCGACAGCCGAAGATATACAATTTATAACAATCGCCGGACGGTTTCTCGTTTCAGAACTTTTGATTATGGTCACGCGTAATCGCCAGTCTACGCGTACGATTTATAATATATAATATATGCGTGTAGTTGTTCGTTTTCCTATTCTACAACAACCAGCTGTTGCGACATAATACTATATAATAATAATATTATTATTATTATCCATTTCTTGAAATCTTGCAATTTCAAATTGTAGAATGTTGTTTCTATAATATAATATTGTATGTTCCGCGTCTAGTCTTTAGTCTTACCAGATTCGAAAACAACGGAAAGATATATGGCACATGTTAATAGGTATAGGTAGATATTATATTTTTTTTCCCTATATGTAGGTTGTGTTTTGTTCTCGATTCGAATATTTTTATAACGTCATAGGTTAGCTGACAACTGTCAACTGTTAATGATCAACAAATATTTAATGCGTAAGTGCGTATATGGTAAGTTTAATATGTACTGTTGACAATACTACAAAAATATCACAATAATATGTACCACCGAACAAACTTCAAGTGTATATCAACATTTCCCATAGTAAGGTAGGTATAATATATTACAACCATAATAATTTACTAATATTTAAAATATATATCCTCTCGAGAACTCCCAAATAATATCATTCAACCAAAAAGGAAACGGCGCTGTTGATATAATATAATATAGTTACATAAACAACTGTAGTTATAATAATATTGTTGTAGTATAACTTGAGTTCGGATAGAGGATATAAGTATGTATTTATTGTAATATTATTGTTATTATGTTGTGTACAACCACATAAAAATGTCAACAAATTTTCTTCTCGCAAGAATTACGATATAGATTTTAAATGATATTTTAAAAATATAAATCAAAATTAGTTCCATGGTTTAAATAATAATATGATATATTTGTATAATGTAGTGACACGGAACCATCGTGCAAGCGTTGGTAGCTTAAAAACAACAAGCGGACGTCACTCCTGCACGTGTACCTACGACTGTAATATAGCCATATAGGTATTAGGTACCTTAAGGTATTAGCCACACAGCCACACGAGTAGACGACGTAATATATTATCATCGCTGCTTGATTGCAGGCTGTGATAAATAATTAGATATTGTATTGAATATTTGAATCGAAATCGGAAATTGAGACTACGCCATACCCGTGACCTGTGGACCGTAGTCATAAACTCATAAATGTATACGAAGTGTCAAATCTTCGTTCAGTAGAACCGATTTTGTGTAGTTATAGCTTTAATATTGTAGTGGATTGACCCATCAATTTCGAAGGTCAAAAAACATTAATATTGTATTTTCTCGTCAGTTTTTTACGACAATATTTAATGATCCACCGAGAACGCTTAATATGTGGATTAGCATTGTTGTATTATACTAATCGAGAAAATATATTAACTTCAATTACAAACCAGCAAATGATATTATATATTATTAACAGATTCACAAAAAATATCATCCACCCTTCCCCCCCCTTAAAATTGTCTAGGTTTTCACTAAATTATTCACTCGCTAATGATACTAAAATTAATAACATAAAATGATAAAATGTATTCAGCTGAACGCAAATTTACTAACTACATATTATGTTGTATGGTACAACATTTGTTATTATTATAACTGTTTTTATTATTATTATTAGGTATTGTCTTAATACTACAGTGGAACCTAGGTATCTCGAACTTCGGTCCTCGAAGTTTTGATATTTCAAATTTTTTTTTAGTCTTTTGAGATGGGCCTCAACATTTGACCGTTAATTTTTACGTTTTAATAATATGTTTAACGTACCTACGTATAATGTAGAACAACGAATCACTTAACGTCAACGTACAAGGCGAACACCTCAGATAGTTGTATACAAGATAATTATTTTAACACCATACACTTACACAGTCGTTTTACCGGTAAATAAGACGTAAATGCATATGTTTTATTTATTATCAATACTATTTAATTTTTATTTCACATATTTATTTGGTACCCCCAACAGAGTAGAGCGATTAAATTCCCTAGGATAACCCTGTTTCAACTCATAAAAAATTTAAATGCTTAAACGATTTTTTTTCTTATGCTTAAAAACGTAGCTCTGTACGTGGAAAATGTGTTTAAGACAATATTATATACAGAGAAGTACTGATTATTATTTATTTATATTTATTTTACATTTGTTCTGCATATTTTTATACATTTTACTTTTAAGTGCTTTTTTTGTGGTTTTTGTGATTTTCAAGTCTTCGAACTTTTTTCTCAAATGTTCATTTGATTTTATACTCTATAAATAAAATATTAATCATTGCATAGCTCTGAAATTTAACTAATTAACTTTTGGTTCAACATGCATTTTATTTTGTATTATAATTTTTAAATCCTTTAGAAAAATACTTCTTCTTAGAAATGTAATACGCTTAAAAATGAGAACGATAAAAATACATAATAAAAATATAGTTTTTACTAAAAATTTATAAATAATTGTGATGTAATGACTTCGATTAATTACGTGTAAAAAAATATATTTTCAAAAACAATAACATTAACTTATACCAAGAAAATATTGTGTACTGTGTTTCCTGCATTATAATATGTTATCTTATAAAACAGTGACAAACATCAGTTAACGTCTCTTTTACAATTGTCTAATACTATTCGTATTATAATAAAATAATATAATATTATGCATATTGCATAAGTTACAGTCTATCGCTAGCAACGATAGTACCTATACCTAATCTGCAAATATTATACAGACATCGACACCGTTACAAAAATTCACTTAGCATGCTCATCCCCCCCTCTATTATCCCTTTAATGTGATTTTATTCAAATTTTGATTTTTAGTATTTTTAGAATCATATACCTACTTAAAAATCATAATTTCAAATTCTTTTATTTGTTTGTATTACTTAAGGATGGTGGTTCTGTTTTTAAAATGAGACCCTCCCCTCTTTACACTGTAAATTATTACAACCTAATTCAAAATTGTACCTAGTAGTTATTAGTTTCTCAAAATCTTAACCGCTAAATCATTTACAACATATAACGGTTGGTGTTCTCGTTTGAAAAACAGATACATATTTGTATCTGCACAGGACCCTCCTTAAGTATTACGAAAAATTCCAACAATTTTAAAATATTGTCTTTACGTACCTATATAATATTAAAAAATTTAAAAAACCAGATTTTCGAATAACTGCGTTATTCGAGATAACAGAGGGTGGGTGAACACGCTCGGCGAATCACCCTGTGTAGTATATTTTTACAATTGGGGCAACTTTGAAGATCCGTACAGTCTATGTCCGCGCATAATATTATAATAGCTATTTGATAAAATAATAATTATGTAGGACTCGTCCACGTGCATAATATAATATTATAATATAGGCGTGCCCACACTATATTTTGACAGGTCGTTCGAGCCTCGTCGCGCGTTATCAGCCGCAGATGCCCTCGTCCCTATACCCTCTGAGCACACATCGTGTGTTAGCCCTCTCTTTATTATACGCATAATATTCAGATAAGTCCGCCCGACGCAATGACGATTGCACAAACTATATAGTTTGACGTACGATTATGTTTTGTTTATACAGCTATATAATTATATAGTATGCGGTATAGGTAATGCAGTGTTATATTTAAGCACCTACCAATACGTCATATTATTATTGTTTGTGCACCTATACCTACATGTACGTCTTGTGAGTGTTCAAACACATTTTTCGCATTACAAATAGGTAGGTGCGTTTGAAATACGACTAGGAAAAAGTGTTCGATTATATGTATTTTACTTGTAAAATTTTTTTTGTCATTTAATATTAGGTAGGTACACTAAAAAACACGAAACACTAAATAAAAAGAACGTGTATGCTTTTATGTTAAATTCTACGGGGATAAATAACACAATAATAATACAAATTCTGTTCACTTCATTGCCACTCGATTTGAAAAAAAAATCTATCACTCTGCTGTATAGAAAATTTCGAGTTACCTTTATTACCATTGGAGTAAATCATTTAATAAAAAAAAAACTATTCCTTCCGAAGGGGGTCAATGGATAGTTTATGTTCTTATATTATTTTGTACTAATATTGTTGTCAACATAATTTTATGGTTAAAACTAGTCTAAATATTTTTTAAACGGCATTGTGTATTTGTGTATGTATAGAAAATACCTAAATAATTGTAAAAACTTTAGGTCCCCGTGATTTATATTTTTTGTATTAAAGCTGCAAAATAACCTTAATCAATTGACAAAAAATCTACTGACCTATATAGACAGATTCTTTTCCTAAAAAAAATCTCACAGACAAGTAAGAATTTAAAATATTTATCAAATACGTTGGTATTTCAATACATATTTTGAATATACCTATCATAAATATAATATTATGAAATAACCACAAATTTGGCTGCATATTATACATAGTCACATAGAGCAAAATAAAACAAAATACAATATTAAAATGTTGAACTACCTACTCAAAAAAATATTAGTATTATAATTATTTTTTTAGAAAAATATTGCATGAAATTGTATGACTTTAAAGTTTTAAATTGATTGCTGAACTCTCTATGAAATATGTAGGTAATGTGGATTATACAAGAAGAAAATAATACATATAATTCACTGGTCTAATATTACTTATTTAATTTATTTTATATATTTTGATATTCTTCCTTAATGTAATTGCTCGATAGTTTTTTCAGTTTTGTTTTGTGCTTAGTTATGATTAATTTAAAACAATTGAATTTTTAAAAATGTATTTAACCTATGAAAAGTTATATGTATTTTGAGACTTCGAGTTAAAAAATATATAATGATTATTATTATATTCCAGGAATAGTGTATACTATTTTTAAAGTCTATATTATAGTCTTATTATTTTCTATAATATGTTAAGCTATGTACTACATATAGAACTATGTAGTATATGTAATATGTATACTACTTATACGATGTTGTGTTGCCCGGATAATATTATATAATTTTCCAGTACACCTCGAGTACCTATATTATAAGCTATGGAATATTCTTTTTTCTATATTTAATACTTATTTGTATGAGCTTAGTAAAATATGTAATATTAACATTTATTTTTGAAAAATAAATATTGTTCTTCCGTTTTAATTCGATTTATACACTGCCGAAACTTTTAAAGAACACTACATTATACACGATTGCACAAAGTATACCAACAAGATTGTTAAGATGTTATAGTAGATAAATATTATTTTAAATTGCAAAAGTAAGAACAATATCTTAAAGGCTTAAAAGTTAAGACCGATTTAGCGATCATTACTAAAATGATTTCGATAAGCTGATAATTCATATTAATTTTATATAGATAAAAATATATAATCTTGACACGGCGTTAATGGACGAAGTAATATCGAAAGTTTAATATAGTTTAGGTGTGCACACATACATATACTCACATACATACATGCATACATTGTAAATATAAAATTATGAAGTACAAAGAGAAAAAGTGAACAATATTACTTAATATTATATTTCTGCACTATTACTTTGTGAATATATTATTATGTATAGGTAAATGGCATATTGTGCAATGCCTGTCAATGTTATATACTAAATTTATGGAAGATATTGTTTATTAATTGTACCTCTTTAAAGTTGAGTTTTTTAATCAAATGGCAATTTGTTTTCATTTTCATTTATGATTAAAGTTACAAAATAAAATTTAATACGCGTTGGCAATGTATACCCTTCCCGGCCAAAATTAGTATTTTAATGAATTACCCAAAAACACCGGGAAATATAACACATTTTCCGTAATATAATGTTTATAAAATAATAAATAGCAGTCCCTAAGCATTATGCCAAGAGTCATGAATCAAACATTTTTCGTCATATTGTAGGTAAATCTGAAGTATTGCGCTACAGCAGATGCAAGTATACCTATAGGAAATTGTCCACAATCGTACTAAGACCTAAAATATGTGTGTCTTTTTTTTTTTTTTAGTCTACAGGTACTTAAAAATAATATATTAAAAATAATGCATTAAAATTTCGTATACCGTTTTGTACTCACGTGTTGAGAACTGTGAAACAATATTTCATTATACATATCCCATAAGCTAGGACTATAATATTTAATAGTATGATGTAGTACCCTGCAGTGGTACAACTATTAATAGTCGGTGAGGGGTGTTTTGGGTGTCTGGACACCACTATTGAGCCATGTTTTTGTAAAATGCATTTAGTGGTTTCCGTCAAGGCAAGCTACCAAACAAAAACAAAAAAAAAAAACAACGCCTATGTGATATATAAAATGAAAATGTACACGCATACCTACGTCTTGATTCGTACACATATACAACACAATATGAACAGTAAATTATTATTTTCGTTAAGGGTGTTCGTGCCGGTTTTTCCAATTTTCTGATATTCTATAAAATTTTAAAATTAAATTTTATATTTTATTTATTAATTATAATACTAATCTCGATACCTATTTAGGGGACGTTGATACGGTGTATTATATCAACGCAAATGAATTCACAGGACAAACTCCCTCGCCATGTAGAGTACTTTCATTTTTTATTTAATTTAAAAGAAGAGAACATTTTTTAGGTCAGATCAAAAGCTGAATTTTTATTTTACTTTAAATAGTGGTAGAAAAATACATTGGAAATATAACAAATATTGTGCATTATCCAAATGCATATTTTAGCTTCTATAATTATAATTTTGAAAATCGAGATTTTATCTAACCTGTAAAATGTTCTCTACTTTTAAATGAAAAAAAATTAACGAAATCCGACCACTCTGCAGGGCGTGAGAGTTTTTCCTTTAAGACAGGTTTTTGTACTAAAAAACGCATCGGCTCCGACTTATTTAAATACAACTATTCAAATCTTATAACTTATAAGAATAGCTAAGTAAGTACATCCTATAGTTTTATAATAATGAAAACAACTATAGTGTGTGAATAAATTGATGGTAAAATATTCTATTTAAAACGCATTAAAACTTTAAACTATTACTTATTATTTATTGTTAAACACTTCTCGTCGTGTAGTCTTACCGATGTATGGAAGTCAAGTGATACTACTATAAATTTGTCCTAATGACAAAATAATTGCTAAAAATCTAAGGAAAAAACTAACAAGGAAATTGGGTTCATTGCTTGTTATTATTATTTTTCCGTTATACCAATCATTGATAAATATGTAGAACGTTAAATTAATGGAATAAATAAAGATCAACACTTAATTTGTTTTTTCTGATCAGCGATTAATGATACCCAATGTATATTTAACAGTCTTGAATATCTAGCAGTTAAAATCTTCTCGTGGTCAATAACAATTACTAACAATCGCAATACAATGGTTAACATTTCAACAATTATAATATATTAAGCATATTTTATAATATGCCTAATTATTAATGCTGTTTTAAATAGAACTTCTCAGCAAAACCCTAAAAGTGCCTTCGATATACCTTTAGGATTACAAGCACAATATGAATCAGCCCTGTAGGAAACTATATTTATGATCTGATAATTAACCAGTCACGTAAGCATTTTTTTTTTTAAGTCTTGGCAACAAAGTGTATACAATGGAACCTGATGAACAAATAAACCTCGGCCATTACTTAAAATAGTCAAAACGGAGCACTTATCAGTTATCAGAGCCAGCACGATCGGTGCCGATGGGATAATATGATAATATACAAAGGAAAACTATTCTAACTAAAACTGTGTAGGAAATTCTCATAGTATGTTGTACACTAAGCGTACAGGAAATGGAATGAACGATGCTAGTCATAAATACCACGTAAGAAATAATATCACGTTATACGGAATACTACGATTTTTTTGTAATCTATAAAAGACACAACGTCTACGGGAGTTGACAATAATAAAACATATTATTGAAGTTCTATAACAGTTGACCTAAAACCGTGTACAGTTACATCTGCGTATACGCTTTTGATTTCTATAAACTAACGAATTTTGATGGACAAGCCGAAATAATTATCCTCGGATACTTTATAACGGCCTAGTTGGTGCTAGCTTAGGTTACAGCAATTCAATTATGAAAAGAGAACGATGGTGGCTTCACACTGGAACCTTGAATGAGTTGGATCAACTCGAATTGATCCATAACTATAAACTTCCGCCGTCCTTCAATAGTGAAAGATATGGAAACGTGCATCCAGATCTAATTTTTTTTTTTTAATAATGTCATTAACGTATAAATGTATTATTATTATAAGTAGAGCTTCTAGAAGAGTGCAAATATTAGTCGAGGGAATGAAAAGCCGAGATTCCAAGTGGTCCTAGAAACGAAGGAAGAATATTATATAGAGCAAAACATGTTGAACCCCACCCTCTAATTATGTTTATATTAATAATATTATACATTTTCTAAGGATAAGGAACGAAAGAACATTCTATTAAATAGTCAGAAAACGACATCACACAGCCAACGATACTGTAACGATTGTTACATCATAAATATATTTTATAAACATAATAATATGCACAACAGGCACATATTATATATATATATGTTATATATAATATGTACCTATTATTTACAATAATATGCTGACTATATTTTAATCCACTCCTGTTTTGGTGCCACATATAAATTGCAAGGCTACGGCCAAATATCTATATGTAAGGGAAGCCAGTTCTCCGCAATTACCATCACGCTCACCCCAACTCCGAGACCGTCCCACCTTTGTAAACTTGGTAGGTAACTAGTAAGTAATAATAAACCATTTTGTATTATAATAATTATTTGGATCAATCGTTTATTTGTAATATTAAGAACCTAAATACCATTAGTGCTCCCGAGCTATGGTTAAAATATATACAAAAGAAACAACTTCTTCCTAAATATTCTATATTTAACTGGTCATCCCCGACCTCGTTACGTATTGGTGGAGGCGCCGAAGCTCTTAAGTAGTTAAGTTACAAGTATTTGCGATTGGTTTGTATTTTTATTTGTTACTAGCTATTAAGTTAAGTTAATTGCAATGTAGAGAAATAATAAAGTTGAAGTGTAGTTTGATTAAGTTTTGGTAATTGAAGTAAAAGAGTACCGTATTGGAGGGTTTATTTATATTAGAAATGAAAATAATTTAAATTTTTTTTGATATTTACTGGATTTTAAGTATTAGGAATAAGATTAGGTTTAAGGAAATGAAGATTATTAAATTTATGTACGTAATAAAAATAAAAATGTTTATAATTTTTTTTTAGAACTTAGAAACTTTAATAAAAGTTTTATGAGATTTTAAGTAGGTATTAAGTACAACAGTAAGTAATTGAAGTAAAAGAGTAACGGTTTTAGAAAGTTTATATAATAGAAATAAAAGTAATTTTAATTTTTTTTTGATATTTACAGGTTTTTAAGTATTAGGAATAAGATTAGGTACCTATAATAAGGAAATAAAGAGATAACGTAATTAAAGACTTTATATGAAGGTAATAAAAGTAACAATTTTTTTTTGAGGTATACAAAATTGTAATCATTAAGAATGAGAGTATAAGGAAATAAAAGATTAACGTTTGCTGAAAATATATGAAGAATATTATAATCTTAAAATAATAAAATATTAGGAAAGTATAAAAATAACAGTGTAGTAATATAAAGAGTGGTAGGACTAAAAGTGAACATAGGCAATGTTTCGATCAAAGTATTAAATGGACCACAAGTTTTACATAAGACGTAATACGAATCACCAAGTAGCAATAAATGAAATTAATCTAATAAATCTATTACGGAAAGTCGAAAAAGTCGACTTAGGTGACTATTTTTTAAATTCCAAGTTTGGAAAGATACCACTGTCAGCAAAACTTACTAAAAAATGTACACTGTGTACTCTATACATGGTCGAGACTTTAAAAAAAGAAGAATTTAATTTATTACCAGCAGAAAAAAAATTTGAGTTTATAATTACTTGGTGAACTCTAGTGTAGATAAATTTATTAAATAAAACGGAAATAGTAAGTTTTTAAATTTTTGTAGTATACATAGTGATATCTCATTGACAACTGAAGGCTTGAGGAATCTCGCAAAATCAGCAGGAAAAAGTTATAGAAACGACGGAGACAATGAGGATAACATAAATGAAAGCGATTAAACTTTTACTGAGGATAATATACCAATACATTTAAATAGTGAACTAAATTTGGTGAACATAACCATTGTTGAAGACGACTCTAATAAAAAAAAACTGAATCAGAAAATATAGATACTGTTAGTTGTTAGTACAACACATCAACTCCAAAATCTTCTTTGTGAATTATAAACGTCAAATCAGGTAGATGAAACTTCCAATAACGATACGTAAAGTACTAAATATAATCAAAGTGTAAAAGTCGACAAAACCACCAAACTAGTTAATCAAAAGTTGAATATCAATTTTACAACAGATCTAATAAATTTAAAATCAGAAAATCAAAATAATATTTCGAGTGAACAGAATAAAACTAATAATAAATTTGGAAAAGTTTCACAAATAACGATAAAAAATAAACATAGTATAAAAATGGCATATATAATCACAAACCAGAAATTTTCCATGGGAAAGAAAACGAGGACATAGATAAATTCATATAAAATAATATAAAATTTGAACTAATATCTGCCGTGAACGAGTGGGAGGACTAAGACAAATTAATTATTCTACAATTACACCTTAAGGACTCAGCTGATGATTTTTTTGATCAACTAAAATTAAAAAACGAAAGTATAACATGGAACGAAATAAAAAATTAATTAATAACAGAATTTACAATAGTAATAAATAAACATTTATTAAGGGCAAAATTGGAAAACTTGAAAATAACAAAAGGAGAAACACACAAAGAATTTATAATTAAAATAATAGGAGTATGTTATAAAATAAATAAGAATAATGACCGAAGTAATAATACTTATGTCACCGTTATTTTGTTATAATTTTTTTGGTCACACTGCACAACTAACATTTATAATTCCTATTTTCTATACAATTTAGCTGCTTTGAAATCATATAGGTACAATAAAGTATTAGTATTTTGATAAACAGCTCCCGCCCGTTCCCTGTATTTGAACGAAAAAAAAGATACAATAAAGTTTGAAAAAATCGTAACTTAATGAACAATTATATTTCAATCACAGAGTGATAAAAGACTTTTTTTTTTAATTATTAATATCGTACCTAGTATTTTTAATTTAACGTAAAAAATAATATTATATTCCCCTTTAACTCATGCTTCAAACGGTAGGTACGCTGGTAGGAATTGAAGTTTAATCAAAATATATTTTTCTCCGTTATTACGAATTATTTATTTTCAGAAATTTATTGTTTACATTGTTCAGTACCTATTTATAAGTATTAAGTATATTTTTTTAGTTGAATAAAAAAACGTTGAAAAAAATTTGTTGGCCTGATGAGCTTCGCACATTATTAATTATTATATATTTAACATTTATTGAACATTTTATGGGAAAACAATACATGGAACGATCAAACTAAAATATGTATCACAGTACTCCCTTGCCATTTCTTGGCACCTTAACCCCTACAACTACACTCGAGAGATAAAATAACGTGTGCTCGTCGCGATTTAAACGTATTTATATACGCCAGTAACGTGAGTGGTCATTTACAGCGGGGATTTATTGTTGACTAACTATAATTACTTCCCTCCCTTTAACCTATCTATTGAATGTTGTTGTTATATTACGTAAATCGGTTTTACAGTAACGATAACAATATGATATCAACTGAAGGAAAAAAACTATTGAATTAATCCGGAAATGGTTTGTAAAAAATGTTCAATTTTGGGCAAAATCAAAATCTCGAAAGCTATAACGGAAAATTTAAAATCATGAATGAAAAAACATTTGCTCGTATCGACTTTATTTATAATAAATATATTAATTATTTGTATATTATTCATATTTATAAACGGTAACGCGAGTGACCATTTGTAGATGGAGTATTATAGTTACTAACTATATAATATCCCACCCGCTAACATATTTAATGTTAAAATTACATTGTTATATAGGTTTTAACATAACAATATGAATATATGATAACAATAAAAGAAAAAAACTCAATGATCTAATCCAGAAAAAGTTGTTTTTTAAATTATTTATAAAATAATATCGACAACAAAGGACAATAGGTACAAGCAGGTTACGAATGTATGTGGTTAAATACAAAGATATGTTATATAATTATTAGTTTACATATTTTTTTTTTATATAAGATTGAACAATTTTGTTTATTTCATAAAATTGATTATATCTAGATTTTTACGTGATTGAGTCCGAGTGCAGTATTTAGGTTGTCGGATATTCTGAGCTCAACTCGTTCTTGGTTGTACATTTAACAATCGGATATCAGGTGTTTGACAGTTAACACAGTTCCACAGGTTTGACAAATGGGGACTCTTCTCTGGCCATCGGGTAACCGTGAGTGATTCTGGTGTGTCCAATACGAAGTCTGTTAAGAGCAGTATCTTCTTTCCAGTTAAGTCATGGGTTTAGGCAACCTTAGATATCTCTTTTAATCTCATTTAATTTAGTAATTTGTATGTTCCAAACTCTTTGCCATTTATTTTTTGTATATTAATTTATGCATTTTTTGAGTTATCATATGACATTTGGTTAATTAGATATAAGTATCGTTATTGCTAATGGCTATTAAGACTTGTTTATCGGCTATTTCATTGCCTCTTATTCTCAAGTGTCCAGGTATCCACATGATAGTGATATGTTTACCCAAATTGAAGCTTTGTTGAGATTGTTCTGGATTTTAGGTGCAATATCGCCGGGGTTAAATTGGTTAGGTTAGGTTAGGTCCACATGATAGTGATATGTTTACCCAAATTGAAGCTTTGTTGAGATTGTTCTGGATTTTAGGTGCAATATCGCCGGGGTTAAATTGGTTTTGTAGACTTTTTACCATACTCAGTGAATCACTAAAGATGATAAATTTAGAATGTGCTTCATGGATTATAATTTCAATAACCATAAGAATAATAATAGCTTCATCTATAAATATGGAGCAAATATTAGGTAGTTTGTGAAATTTTTTTTAAATATTTTCGAAAATCCTATGCCTTCCTGAGTTTTTCAGCTGTCGGTGTATATTTTCTGGAAGTCTTTGTATTGATCTAGTACGCTTTTAAACAAGTTTTTAAAATATTGGGAGAGGTTTGATGTTTGTGAAGACAACTGAGTTCAATATTGATTTGGTATGAGCTGGCCCACGGAGGTTGGTCGTTTTTTTCTTTGGTTATGATTTGCGATAGATCAAAGTTGATGTATTTTGTCTCTTCTATGAAGAGACTGTTGTTTTTTTTTTTTGGTAATGGTATTTCATCGAGCTGTAAGACTATATTTTGTCTCCAGGGACTATTTTTTTTTTTGTTGGTTGAGATATTTTGATTGGATTTGATTTATATGGTGGGGAATTTCGAGATAATATGTTGAGAAGGGGATTTAGGAGAAGGAGAATCAGAAGTTAGTCCTGATGAATTTGAGATGAGTGCTGGTCTTTTTTTTGTATCAGTTGTATTAGGAGTCAATAATATATTGTCTTCTGGTGTTACTTCCATTGGTAGTGGGATATTGAAGCGAAACGGTTGAATTGAGGTTTGTGTAATGCTACTTGTATTGGTGCCAACCTTTGGGTCTCCGTGAATGACGCATAAGAGTTCGTTGAATTATACTTTATCATGGGTGACATTTTTGTATGTGAATAGGAATCTACAGTAAGATAATTATGCATATTACCTGTACACAGGTAACTGTGGGACTTAGGACTTCAGTATACTTACGAGAGTTAGGCCCGATAAGCATGTTACTTGGTTGAGAGTGAACACATAACTGGAAACGGTTTATAAAAAAATATAAATTATATTATTTTTTTTAAGTTCATTTTTGGATAAAAACAAAAAGTTAGATTCAAAAGAAAAACTGAAAGTCAAGAATTAAAATAATAACACAACACCATATTATAAGTAATAATATGTTTGCTCTTCGTAATTTACTTGTATTTATATATGAAGTGACCTAACTATATAATTACTTCCTTCCCTATAACAGTTAAACCTATTGAATGTTGATATTATATTGTACCAGTTTTACAATAACAATATCAACCTATCAACTGTAGGAAACAAAACCATTGACTTAATTCAGAAATAGTTTATAAAAAAATGTGTGTTTTTGGGTAAGAGAAAAAGCTCGAAAGCTTCAACTTAAATTTAGGAATGGAAAAAATAACACACTTCTATACCAGCAGAGTACTGGGGCATAGAATGGTTGTTGTTTGGCACTCATTTCTGTTCACTTAGTTCACTGCAGATTGATAATGTTGTGTTGTTTTACTTAATTTAAAAGCAATGATAAATTCGCGTTCGAACTGCTATATGTGTTAACGTACAAAATCTAAAAAGCGTCTACAAAAAATATATATAAATAAAAACCATTTCATTTTCTTGATCCGCACATTCCTTGCGTCGTTCGACGTCTAAAAGGTCACAAAATAACAAATAATTCAATAAACTATAAAAACAAAAGACTTTTTAACATAATAAATTTAAAAAATGTACTAGGTATAGTGTATACCTATACATTATATAAACTTATATACGATTAAAAGTGATACAGAACTGCACTATGTTTTGCATATTATTATTTTAACAAAAAACATTAATACAATAAAAATAACCTTAATCGTGATAAATTAAAAGCAACATTCAAATTAAATGTTTAATCAAATCGTGTATAAAAAGCCCGGTCACAAACGTTTTACCCTCATCTGCATTCCGACAAATGTCAACATTTTCATTGATAAAATAACAATCCATTTGTTTTTTGTAATTTAATTTATTGTGAAAAAAAGGTACCATATCGCGGTGTGCGTATTATATTCGCGTGCATTTTATTGAATTGGTTGTGACGTATACCTACAACAAATGAAAACAACATGACATCATAAGTCACAAATAAAAATATGAATAAGAGTCAAAAATCTCAAGCTAACGTTAAAAAAAAACACCCACAAACCCTATAATATGTATAATACAACAACTTGCAGACAAATATCAATAATAAAAATCAAATAATATTCTGAAATTGAAACCATCAGAATTGAATGGGTCTCAAACTCGTGTTTATAGATTTACACTTTTTTTTATTATTATTAGATTAAGGCTTCGACGACTGAGGTCACTATCCTGTAAAGGTTGATAGGGTTAGCATGGTTGGTTAACAACACGTGTATGTATGGCAAAGTTTTTGCCACTACAAACCCGGGTGGTCACCCATCCGGGAACTAGTGGCAACAGACGTTACTATTACTCTCAAAGTCTCAACCAGGTTGCGTGATTGATTGTAGCCACGGCGTCAAGCTAAGCCACGATTTATACTTTATAGTTACGAAAGTTGAATACAAACTTATGATGTGATGAGAATATAAACTACAAGGTTACACGCATGCCTGCAGTGTCGCCCATTAAGTTATTTTTGATTCTTACAGTTCCTAAAAAAATATTTGAGTTTATTCTACTTGTGCCTTTTTTTCTCTGATTTAATGAGTAAATATTGTAATGGTTAAAAAAAAATTATTTATTATTATTATTACATCAATTTCGATATTTTCAAGCATAATTGTCCAGTATCTAATATTAAATACCTACCTTGTAAAAAATTATATAGCAATTGATGATATCTTATAATACACTCTTATATTATAATATTCATTCAAATAATGCAAATATGAAATGATTTCATCAATAATATACCTATAATCGTACCCATCTTATTTTTCTTTGCCCTTCGCACCCAATTATATATGGATCCATAAAAACAATAGTAGAATATATAATATGGAGGTTTGCTTTGCTGGTTTGAAAACTTTATAAATTAATAACTATCTAATAACATTTTATAATTTATTTAAAAACTTTAACGAGTTTATTAAAACTAATAATAAGAAGTAATATTACTAATAATTAATAACTATTTTATATTTATGTAAAACCCATTATTAACGACTATTATCTTTGCATTCAATTATTGTACATCCGTGCATACGTTTTAATAACTCAAAAATTTAAACAGGTACTCGTTTGAATTTCGATTTAGATATGCGCGTCCATAAACATTTTTAAAAAATATCATCTTAAAAATTCGATCTGCAGTAAAGAAATGCTGGTTCTTATTTGAAAAAAAAATTGTTGAACCAACACTTTTTTAATGGTGGAAAAACCCCAAGTATTTGAAAATATGGTCCTTGATTCAAAAAATGAATAAATTGAATAAATTAATGTTTAAAGGAAAGATGGAGGTGAGCACGCTTGGTGAATCGCTCTGTATAATTATTAATTATACATACCAGTTATATTGGTATACGTCTTACGTCTTTAACCATCACCGCCGAGGAGCATTTTAGAACGAGGTGAATCCTTAAATATAATCTCTAAAAAAGTCATTATAATATTTAAATGTATTATTATAATCACTGCTCATTTTACGGACCGCGTATAACACACGAAACAAGAAGTAGCATATTATTACAGGTATAATATATTTAATATTATATTATTATTATGAATATATAGTATAAATATGTTTATTCATCATACAGTTATGAAGATGGAATATGGGCATCCTATATATTATACATATATAATACGGCACACGTGACGTTAAAAAACACAAAACTCGCTTTCGCAAACATGCCTTATATTACCGTACTCTCGCGTAGCCGGCCCCTTTTTTTCCGGATACATTTCTAATGTTATTATTATATACCTATACGTAGTTATAGGTACCTAAGAGCGATAAACGTGCAAAATAACCGTTTACCCGTCGTCGTATCACACAGCAGCTGTATATCTCAACAGGAGTCGACGCAAGTATAATATTATCATGTATAAATCAAGGTTACCGCCTCCACTACGACAGTCTTTCTCTCTCTCTTGGATGTGTACGTATGCGTATCATGCTGCGTGTAGTGTTCGAATTTTGTAATTTTTAATTTAAAAACGGTCAATTTCTCGGTAAAAAAAAATTGCACTACAACAATAACGGCAATAACGCAGGCTTCGATCTGTTTTTATTTAATATTACTTACGTGACCAGTGTCATGAATTGATCTAAGTAGGTACGGCCATCGTCATGTGAGGTTTGTAGGTACCTATCTGCACACTACTAAATTTGTACTGTTGCGACGACTCCGCATTGATGAGGTACCCGCAGCCGCCGTTGTATTGATAAACCGGCTAAGCGAAAGCGAACCACATTCACTTTGCACGCGCGTGACTCGGATAATCCCGAAATATTATTTCAACAATATAATAATATCTGCGCTAGGTTCGACCAGTTTTATATTATATTATAAATATTTAAAAAAATTGTGAGTATGTAAAAAAGACGCGTGTTAAAGCGTATTATATTAGAGGTATTCAGGTATCTGAACTCCGTCCAAAAGTATAGTATTACAATAATCGAATAATATAAACTAGCAAGTATAATAAGTATCGCTATAGGTAATATAGGTAGGTATATATAGGTACTATTATATTGATATTAGCCGATATTATGCTTTAATATTTATTATAAAAACGAACAATTTACTGTCGTAAACTTTATCGGAAAATTACTTTTTCTAAAAATATTATGTTTGATTACGTTTTAGCTTCTATATAATATTATGCATCTATAGGGCCAGGAACTTAGATGCATCTAAATTTGTATCCTTCAGGAGGGCGGTTTAAAGTCCAAAATATAAATTGAATAAACAAAGCGTTTTAATATTGATCTTATTTAGACGCATTTAAAATTTAGGTTTGAACTCGTAGGTAAAAGTCATATGTTCAAATAAAATAATTATAATAACTACTTACTATTTTAAAATTGTTGGGGCTCTAGAACTTTTTTGAGAACCTGTGATTTACATTATATTTTCAAATTATTTTACACGACATTCATCGACTTTATTAGATTTAAGTCATTTAAAATTCAAGGGTACAAAGTCTAATATTTATATTTTTCTACTTATTGTAGGTAGAATCTACCTTTGTACCTCTTATTATTTGATTTTTGTCGTTTAGAATCGGACTTTAAACATTCATTAAAAAAAAATAATATTATATATTAGCCTATCCTACAATTATTCAAATGATTTCATCATATTGACAATGTACCATTTATTTTTTATTTTTTATGAAACTACTGTGTATAGTTGTGCTATTTATTTCATTACCTCTAGCTTTGTATTTACATAAAAAATTTTATTTTGTAGACTGTATGACCGCTTCCGATATGCATTAGGCATTCAATTATTGGTTTTTAAATATTTTTGTTTATTTTTGAAAGTTATTTAGGTCATCAAGTTCCTAATTATATACAACATAATGGCTACCCAGACTAATGCATTCACACCAAGTATCATTTTTTATTTCTACCGCTGTATATATAAATCATGAGCTTGTTAATTAGAAACTTTATTATAATAACAATAGATATAATAACACAACCCTACAACTATACAAGCGTATGAAATACTATTCGAGTATTGGACCATACATTTTCCTATAATTACTGTACCAGCCTTTGAATTTGTGAAAAGTAATATATAAGTCACACATTTGTTTATATATTATTCAGGCTGGTATAATATTATGTCTACACTTACTATAATAATATTATAATAAAGCTGTGTTTAACCGTAGGTATCAATTTTAGTACCTACCGATAACAATTAATCCAAACAAATAATAATTAGAAACTCATACGGCATTCGAAAAAAATTATTATTATTCACGGTACACTGCTGTAAGGCGGGAATAATTATAATAATAATAGAAAAACAATTATCTAATATAAACCGGCTAGCCGGCAACCTTTTAATCAAACAGAAATTAACCCCACGGCGCGGCGTAAACATAATTACAATCCATTAAAATAAACGGCACTTGCATTTTTTTGTACACTAATTACATTTTGACCTCACTGTTATAATATAGTGTCGTACCACAAATTTGTACTGAGTTGTGTGCCCGCAGTACTGTAATAATAGTTACACTAGTAGGAACCTATCTGAACGTATCTTCCTATTGTTTATACTTATAACAGTGCATGTGCGACGGGTATAATAGTATGTGCATACATGGCGGTTTCAACAACAGAAATACATCGATTTCCGCATAGTGACATCTCCAGACTGATAAAAAAAAATTTTATACGCAATGTATCCCAAAATTTCCGTATTATGTACTATAAAGAACATATTATAGTGACTAAACAATATTTTGTGTGTGGTTTTTCAGAGAGTAATTTATTTAAAAGTAAATATAAATATATATATATATATATTCTAGTATAGTAAAAATTTACCAGTTACAAATGGTTGCAACAAGTTTTTGATGTTTTTGAAACTATAGTAGATAACATTAGAAAATTACAAAAATAGATCACATTCGTCAAAAGTCAAACAATTCGTTTAGGAGTTAAGACATATTCTATTTCTTGTCATCTTAATAAAGATTTGAGTAAAATCGAAATATTTAACATATTGAAATAGATAATTAGAAAAATGTAATTAACTCCTGGGTTCAAAAATTAGAAATTTGTATATCCAATAATGGAGGTCACTTTGAACATCTGTAATATTTAAAATAATTAAGTTTATAACAAGATGATAATATTGGAATGTATTTATTAGATAATTTTAATAACAAACCATTTATTTAGTAACTAAGTAATTAAATATTAATATTTTTATAAAATCAAAACAACCTATGATAATTTAAGCATGTTCTTGAATTTTAAAATTATTTTATTACAGTTATGCTAAAATGTAAAAAAAAAATTGTTATTATGGCTATCAATAACTCAAAAAAAGTCAATATATAGTTTAAATCATGAATGGATGGATAATTTTAAATACTAATATAAATATTTAGTGAACATTTAAAGGGTCTACGATTATTCGTTTTGAAAAAACAACAAAATATAAAAAAACGATAATTTACCGCTGAATATCAAATATCGTAAAAATTTTAAGTTCAAAAGCTCATAAAAAATGAATATTCTATTTAAGTAAACTTTTTTTTTTTTATAGGTAGAAAAACTTATGGGAAATCTTCTATTACCTAACATTTTTAATCTTAGCTATGAAAAAAAATGTATGAATTTTACGGTTAGTCATTTTTGTGTTACACCAAAAAAAATTGATTTTGCGTAAAAATTACCACTTTTTTTTTTGTTTTTTTGAGGCTTGCTAAAATTACTTGGCATTTTAAATTTTTACCTCCCAAAAGTTCCAACTAGGTTCACTTTTCTGTCAGAAAAGAGGCTTGTTCTTGATCGGAACATTTTTATTACCCAAAATGATTAAACAGACAGAAAAAAAATCAAAAAAATCTAATATACCAGGCTTAATTTGAATTTACTATAGTTTACATCAAACGTACCTTCTAATATTAAATGCTACTACTGATATCGGGTAAAATGCTTATTGTATATTTATATATAATTTTAATGGAGTTACTTTTAGGTTCTTTTACTACGTTTCTAAACAACTGCTACTGATTTCTTGTTTATTTATTTTATCTTTTATTATTGTTCATTTGAACATATCAACTATTGGATGTTACAGTTTTTTCAGTATTAATTTTTATCGTTATATTGAATGTATTCATGTACTAGTATGCTACCGTCACCCATAACTGCCAATTGATTTTACTGCTAAAATTTGTCAATATTATGAATTATGGTCATCAAATATCAATATATCTTTTCCTGAATTTGATATGATACATTTTTAATTAGTACTGTTTTTAAAAAAAATAATAAAAATCACAATTCTTCTTCTATTATAATAGTACCTAATTCTATTCTTATATTAACGAATAATTACATAAATACACAATCGAATTCTGAATTTAGCTAATGAAACAGATAATTGATAAAAATTGGCCTAAGCTGAGGTTTATGTAACACTTTATAGTTTATAAAGATTAAATTGGTAAATAATTTTAAAATATAGATATAAAATATCACTAATAATCAAAGAGAATAGTACCTATCTAGAAATCATAATATATATATTACACCTATGTGTAATTAAAGTAAACAATTCTTTTTCTATGTGCTTTTTTAAACTAAGATATTAAAATAATAATTTATACTATTTTGGCTCACATCAATAAAAAGTTTTAGATTCTCAATGGAGTGATGAATGTATTGATTTTACAATGATGTGTGTTTATTTTTTTGTGTCAACTACAAAATAAGTAGGTAGCTATATACTCGATTATTTCGTCAATTCCCTCGTTGATGTCGAGACACGACGCACTCGAATGACAATTATAATATTTTCGGATTTCTAACTACACCCACGGTGCACCGAATTAATGGTAATCTACCATTATTTAGGTAGGTACAAATAAACGTATAAAATGAAAAAACTACACACCATTGGTTAATAGAAATTTTAACAATATTTTATTTTTAATATAAGGTATTGACATTGATTCAATATATATTTAATCAATGGTATTAAGTAACTTCCCTGTAAATGCTTAATGAATAATCCAAACAAAATTTAACAACTAACAACAAAACAAAAAACTTAATAATACCACTAATGTCAATAACAATTAACAATTAACAATTGGGAAAAGGCCAGAATGTCAATATCTAATATCATATAGTTTTTGACGTGGCCGATATAAAGATAAGGTGATAAGAGATCAAAAATCAGTGCAGCTAATACATACCTAGAAAAATATTTCCGATTTTTTTCTGATGGGTTTTTTTCAGAAAAAAACCGATAAAAACACCCATAACTACTTTTACGATTAAACCAGCAGGGTTTATTTTAAAACCCCAAAAAACACCAAACGGGTTGGGTTTTTTCTATAAAACCCGGATTTTTGCCATCCTTGATATAAATGCCGTTGTGGTAAGGTACCACCGCTTGTGTATACACCGCTTGTGCTATTACTATTCCTTATTATTTCATTTATAGTCCTGCAGATCTAATATAACGAAACCTAAAGACGAAATCAACGAATTAAATTTTTATTCCTTAAAACTGTATTTTCCCTCATTCATAAATAATAGTGAAATTGTTTCAGCTATAGCTATAATTTCAATAGCAATTTGAAAAGTACATTATAGTGTAGATGTATGATAATTGCAATTAACATTATAAAAAGAAAGGGGAGAATGTCATTACATACCTTCAGTTATCACCGGATTGGTGAAATGTTAAATTGGCCTGCCTAAAAGTTCACACTTTCAAAAAGAAACTGAAATGACACCCTGCCCTCATATAGAAAATTCTTAATTATAATATATAACCATATAGTTAGTAAGTACATAATAATATTATACAGACTACATATTTTGTGTAATCGTATTACATATTATGTTTTAATTGATTTAAATTGTTCATGTTTTATTCTTTGAAAACCATTTATCTTACAAAAACCTGTGACTATATATTTAACAAGAAAAATAAGGACAATTGCCTTCCACGAACCCACCCATAAAAAATTGTTTGACAAACTTCAGCAAAATATTTTGCATTTTTCGAATATGTATATGTCTTCACTGTCATCTTTCTCTTTGAAAACCATATATCTTATAAAACCTGTAACTGTATATTTAACGGGAAAAAAGGACAGTCGCCTTTCACGGGACCGACCAATAAAAAAAATTTTTAAAAACTTTTGTAAAATATTTCGCATTTTTTCGAAACTTTATATACGACGTCATTCTCCTTTTTATTTCGATACGTGTACGTTCCAGAGCCGTTGTTAATCAAGTAAACTTATATTAATTTTTGTTTTGCATTTTCATATTTAGTTAAAGTCCGCAATTAAAATGGTTAGGTACCTATAGCATACATTCATATCATTATATAATACTATACAAATCAGCAATTAGGTCAAAATTTATAATAAAATAACACCACGACGACGTATGCCACGATTCCTGAATACTAATTGGAAGGGAACAGTTTTAAATTATTATGTATTGAATGCAAACACTAATCGTGAAATTTCAAATCAAACAAAAAACATATAAGTAAAGTAAACTTTTTTTTATGAACTTTCCAGATACCATCTTGACGTTTGCATTTGGTTATGTGAACTATAAATTATTGCAAATTGTGACAATAATAATTAATTTTATTAGAGATTTCATCAGGTTAATTCAGATTTTGATTTTCTATTACACACGTTGTCCTTCGCAAGGATTCACTGTGGATTTTTGATTAAGACTTCAAAAATACTGTACAAGTATGAATTTAAATTTCTGCTTTGAAAATCCAGGAGGTAGATACGCGAATTATTGACGTGGAGGTAGATCATAATAAAATATCGTAAAATGTACAATATGCAGATTCACTATCCACCAATCCGTGAAACTTCTCAATTGCGCCTGGAGAGACCAACTCACTGTTCGCATCGGCAAGACAAAGTCTTCTGAAGTGATGTGATAAGAGGTCTTTTTAATTTTTACATCCTTGAATAACACATGTATTATATAAATTATATATATTACATTATATTATGCAGTACGATAAGCTCGCGTCGATATTCAAATAATTTTAATTCTCAGTACCTATTGTTCAAGAATGAAATGTTTTTTACCAAGACATTTTTTCGTCATTATCGTTTGATTTTTTTTTTTTGGAGTATTTCTATTTACACTTATTCACTGTAAACCCACGGTCCGTGTCCGTGGGCAGGGGAAAGTGTCCACGGTGACTTTTCCCACTCCCGAAATCACCTCCTTCCGGACCCACTGACCATGGTGATAAGTTCAGTAAAAAAGTATAACAACCTACGTATTATATTATTATCTCGTATTATGTACAGAGTCAACATCGTATTTTTTCTTCCCCCAAAAATAATATTCTCCTCGGGTAGTAGAGGGTACTATATAATTATATTAAATTATTAAGGACTGTGTGACATAAATTGATATCGAACAGACGCATTTTATTATAAAATGCTGCACGCGCATCGCCCACCCCGAATCGTGGCCCTCTCGCCTACACATTCTAAATTTTGGATGATGGTTACCGCAATCAACCAAACAATACGACACAATTAATAATAATAATACTTATAACGTATACACATCACGTAGGTGTGCCTCTAATTGATATAATATACGCGTTACTCTCAACTTTGTGTATATATATAATATTTTTATATTCCATGTGGAATTTGTGGTAAGTCTTATTTTATTGTATATTGATTATTGTGGGTATAACCATAGCCTATTCTGTCACAGCGGGTTCTATGAAGTATATAAGAATAAATCGAGGAAATATTTTGATACATACAACTATCAAGTCTTCACGACGAATAATATTTTATGAATTACAACATAACAACTAAACACTTTTATTTTTGTCCGTTAAAAAGACATCCAATATTGTGAAATTTGAACTTCAAATGTCAATAACAAAAAAATGTTCGTAATATGTACTTGTTAGTTATTTTTAAAATTTTATGTGAAACCTTGTACTACATTTGTATTACCTCTACCTAGGGGTGCTTAATTCTAAGCAATTACAACTGAAAATTTAATACATTTTTGACTAAAAATTAATTACCAAATTATCTTGATTTTGAGAAATTTTGTAAAAATCTATTGAAATCATCGCCTTTGCACTTTAACTATTTTTAAATTGCTATAAAAATAACTTACGTGGGATCTGGTATTACATTTTCAAGCTTTTTGACCGAACAATGAACAAAAAAAAACTATAAAAATTCATTAATATCAAGTGTCTATAAATGATTTAAAATTAATCTAAATATTTATTTAACTTTAGTGTGTACCTGTTGAAAACTTTTCAATTTAAGTAACAGGTATTTGAATGTTTCAAGTTTTTACGACTAGGTATGTTTTTACTTATATCAAACTAACGAAAACCGTTAGTTATAAATCGTTATTATAGTAGGTGGTAGGTACTTATTATACCATTGTGACTAGGTAGGTACGTTGGTTGTTTGTATTTCGTTAAAATTGTTTTGAGTAAAAAAAACTGTGCAAGGATAAAAACATATTATTGTAAAATCACACTGAACCGATCATAATAGTATAATATTCTAATAATAATGTATGCATAGCCTTTGCCTAAGCAGGTACTCTTTTTAATTAGTGGCCACACGCTATAATAATGAAAGGTAGGTAGGTATACCTTATAGGTACTCACTAATCAAAAGATACTATCGGACGTCGACGGCCAGTATAATATTATATATTATTATTATTTGTCTTCGGAAATGTAAAGGTAATAGGTAATAGGTCGTGTGCTAAAAAATAAATTACGATCGTGTATATAGTGGGTAGATATATATTCGCACGTATATACGATATTAGAGTATATATATATACGTATAATACGATAGTGGTCTTGTCAAGTATTCGAGTAAAAGTAGATATATTCAAATAATATTTCCGGTTTCTTTTCGTCTCGAATATAATATACAGGTATATAATGTGTTTGGTTTAAAATGCATTACATTGAGAACAATTTTTTTTTCAAAGGTAGTATATTACTATTTGTACCTATATACATATTATCTGGCTTTCTATATTATATTGGCACACGCAATGCGGCAGTATCAAACGTACAATACAGATAGCCGATTTCCTATATTTATTTGAACAAGTTTATTGTGTTGTGCGGTCATTAACGCGGTATTGGTTTCAGGCGGTCGGAAACGACGTCGGTATTTATATCTTGATTAAGACCTAAAACCGCTAAAAGGCTGACAAAATTGAAAATCATGCTTATATACCCTAATATACGTAAAATAAAATGATAACAATTCTGTAAAAAATATTTGAGTTTATTTTGGGCCCTCTTTCCTACCGGTTATTGTGATAATCGATTTTTATACTTCAACTGTGTTCAATACCTATTTTGTTTCTGAAATATCTTAAAATCTGAGTATTAATTTCAATGTTTCTTGTTTTATGAAATTGAAACAATTATTCAAAATTTTCGACTTTTACATCAATAACCTAGAAAAAAGGACATCTAGCTAAAATATTTATAGGTGCAGTATTAAAATCCGATAATTCCAGTGGTAATTTTGTCAGGTTTTTGGGATTAAATTAGTTTCTCGTATATCGGTATTAGTTTTAGTGAAATTGCAATGACTTAAATAAATGCGAATATGCGGACGGTGGTGATGGCGTGCTGGAGACATTGACACAAATAATTATCGTTAAATTACAACAACTGCAGTAGGTGAGCGACCACATATTAAATTAAAACGACTTGACTGTTGAATATTCCTAAGAAAAGTCACTCTGCCATAGCTTCTAACGTATAGGAATAGGAAAAAAATGGTTTCAATTTTTTCGTACTTCCAGAAATGAAAATGATTCTTCGAATAGAAAATTCCAACGGTAAATACTTTTTAAAGAATGTTTAATTATTATATTATAGAACATTTCCCCACTAAACATTAAACAATGTTGTACCGCTGTCGCCGATTACAATGTATGTAGGTAACAGGTGGTTGATTTACTTAAAACACTCTATATTTTTTTCATAACTATTTAAGTAGAAACAATATATTTAAGACATTCATCGTTATCATAATATTTTAATGTTGAATGAAATAATAAATGTGTGATTTGATATTCCTAAGCTGAATACTATAGGTAATTCTGAATATTTCGTTGATTTTTAAATTCAAATTTCGGGTGAGTAGTTTTTTAGTAGGGACTTTAAGTACTTTTTTCAATATTTATAATAATATTATGTATTATTGATATTTTTAAAATAAAAAAATATTATTATTAAAACATTTTTTTAATATCTGATAAAAAATAAAATGTATTCTATTTTTTATCATATAATTTTTTTTGTGTTTTTAAAAATAATAAAGGCACTCCATTAGAGATAAATACTGTACTTATGAAGTGCGTGCTTTAGCTTAAAAGAAAATATTTGTATGAATAAAATAATTATCTCTTAAATAAACAGTTCAAACATAAAACATTTATATCATAAAGTATAAGCTATACAATTTTAGGTTTTTTTTTCATTTCTTTAACAGGGAAATCAAAATTATATTTAAAACTTAAATATTTATAAATTGTTTAATTGTCATTTTATTCTTAAGTCGTCTCAGTGGCTTGGCTATGAAAGCTGTTCATGTGGGGTTGTAAATTTAATCTCAAATTAAGTATTTAATAAACTGGCAAAAAAATATGATTTAATTATTTAGGTACAATTATAGTATTGAATAGTTTATCTTTTTAATTAATAGATTGAACTACTAATTCATAAATCATGTTTTTAATGATCAGAGTGCATGTTAAAAAAATAGCACCATCCCTACCCATTACAAAGTCATTGAACGCTACTGATTTGAAGTAAGTGATTTTTTTTTATCATAGATGGCTGACGAGTGGAGAAGTGGGCCAACATTTTGAGGAATACCCAAGTATGCCACTTCAATATGTTCATCAATACCTACTTTAAATCTTAAATCATATAACTCTCAATTTTCAAAAAACTTGAGTTTTTAAAAATAACGAGTGTTGTTCGATAAAATAATCGATCGATACAATATAGTTATAAAATATTATGTAATAAGTAATAACTAATAAACAACTTTGAAGTTGTTGATGAATTTTTTTTTTAATGGACCAGATTCAATCGATTCGCTGTATATATAAATAGCGTCAAGTTATACGAACAATTTTACGGTAGATGCATATTATTATATGTTTGGGTAATTTTTTTGTCATGTTTCTGCGATTCCATCACAAGAGCTGTTGCGATGGATTTTATATTACGCAATTTTTCATATTTTTCAACATGAAATTCTACTAATATGTAGGACGCGTATAGGTAATAATATGAATCCGTAATGATTCTTATTTTATCATTATTATTAATAACTCGTTTACCTCAGAGAAGACTCAATTATTAAGTAAGAAGGTAAGTACGAGCGTATACCTATTATATATTATTTTTAATCCTATACGAGTTTAAGATTTTCAATTACTTTAACAAAAACTAAATTTATCTTAACCATTTTTTGTTGAAAATAATTTAAGACAATATTGGTTAACGAGTAAACGGCAATCTACGTATTACAATATAATATACCTGCAGAGGCGTCACGAACAAATTATTTTTTCGCTGCAATTTTATTAGGTATTATTATTATTTTATTTGTATAAGTATTTTTGTATTTTATCATTATTGATTAGGTATTATGTTTATTTTAATCCAGTGTGATAAACTAGCGAAACACAATAGGTGTATTTTACCAATTTTCTCTTGTAATCAACACGACAAAACGCAGACCGTATCATTGTATGTAAAAGGGTAACAGGGAAATAACATACGGCTTGAAGCCTTTATATTGACTTTAAATATCGATAAGAATTATATTCAAAATGTGCACCTAAAAAAAAAAAATAATTTAAATCGATGATAATAATTTATGTAAAAATTATAATCGTTTACCAATTTTTATATTCAATTCTGAAAATAATATAATTTCAATTTCATCAATGGCTGATAGATGTATATACCTAATATTGTTCATCGGTAACTGGTAAGTAGGTAATAAATAATAATAAATAATAACAAATAATTCGTTTTTGTTTTCTTGGGCCCATTTCACAACCATGCGTAACGACGAATATGGAACGCACGACAACGACGACAGGTTTTTCGTAGTTAGAAATCAAAACTGTAAAAATGTAAAAATTATATTTTAAATAAAAACAACAAGAAAATGTATGTTAAAAATCTAATTAAAAATCATAAAACAATTAAATCGATAATACGCAACAATGAAAAAATTGTAACATTAAAAATCAATATATTATTTTAAATCAGAAAAAATAAAGTACCTATATCGATAAGTGAATTTTAAATTAAAATCAAAAATGTTCGTTTCAATTTTAAGCTCTGGAAGATAAATAAATTGTATATCGTAGGCACATGCGTAGAGCATATTTTATTATTGGAAAATAGAAGTTATAGGTCAAGTAATAAACTAATAAAACATAATATAGGACATGGGTATTAGGTAATAACCTGTTACATTGATGTTAACTGCAGATATTGTAAAATAATATCAATATTTATTTTATTTTATATTATGAAAAAATTATTCACAAGCAGGTTTTAATTGTATGTGTGGCCGGGCATGTAGCTTAAATATTTTCATTTATGGATAGAATGTTCCTGACGTCAGTGTCGTATGATACGGTTATTTGATTCTGTATTATAACACAATTATACATGTATGGCAAAACAAATAAGAAACAACAATCCACAATAACGAAAATGATAATAATGGTAAGAAAAAACAATTTATTAACACAATGATAGTAATAATTTTCGAGTGCTATTCGAGGAATCATCACTGCAGGGTTGAAATATATTACGTTTAAAGCGCCACAAAATCCTATAATTCCCGGTGTACGCTGTAAACAACAATTTATGTATACAGAGTGATTTCACCTGCTCACTCTTCTTTTTCATCAAATAATGCAATATTGTTCAAATTCTCATTTTCGTAGTTTTCAAGTAGGTACTTAAGAAGACGTCGAACGGGCATTTATCGTCTCCGTCTTACTACGTGTAACATTGCCAAAATGTACGTTCATCGGCAACTAGCTATTTTGTGTTGTTTGTATGATAATAGAGTGAATTGACCTATATTATCAAACATATCTACTTAAGGTAGGTAGGTAAGATAATTATCCATGTTCTCTCATTGGTTTTTTTTTACAATGTTTTCATTTTTTAGCGAGTAATGAGTTTGTAAAATATTAGTATTTAAAGATGCTCATCAGTTATGACTAACTTAAAAATCTTAATATTGATGATAAAAAAGCAACGTGAGAACACAGATAATGTTTTTACCTTAAAATTAAAACCTTAGGTTAATTCACTCCAATATTAAAATTAAAAACACAAAATTTGGACTGCTGAACGTAAAGCTGCTATATTATCCATATTTTGTAAGACGCGCGGAGACAACGCACGCAGGTATGACGTTGACAATCATATTATTATTTATTTTCAATAATTAAGATTTGTTGTACCATTTGGCATTTAATGACAAGCTTTTTTTTTAATGAGGAACACACATTTTACTATAAATTGTTAACAATTTACAATTTGTTTAGGGAATATAATTATATATATATTTATAAAATAATGTGTGTATATTTAATAAAACTTCACTAAATATTCAATCTATTTCATATGTTATGTTAAACATTACGGGACTATATTTGATCGGTGGTACTACGTTTAAAAAATTAGAAACTACTAGTTCAAATTTTGGTTTTAATAAGTATAGATACATCAATGTATTAAAAAAAATTATAGTCTTAACAATTTACAGTAGACAATTTGGTTTTTGTATATAAAAAAAAAATGTTAGTATCACCAAAGAGACGATCATCTTTAAATATATATAATTATTTGAAAATATGATCCAGGGTCCTTGAGTAAGTACCTACACGTAAGGATTTTAAAAATAAGAAATTATATGAATAAATTATAAAGTAACCATAAAAGGGAGTCATCAACATACAGGGTGATTCGCCAAGTATGCTCATTGCTCAATGCTCATCCCTTTTTTCTTGAATAAATGAAGTTATTCAAAATCTGATTTTTGGAACTTTTAATGACAGTAGAAATCGTTTATAATGATTAATGACGTTCCAAAGGGACCTAGAAAAGTAGGTCGTAGTAACCGATAGTCATAACTACGGATAAAATGTTACATATACAACGTATCTGTGCCTTTTATTTTAAGGTTATAATACTCGATATGTCACTACAACCGGTGTCGTTTTAAACGATTTCTACTGTATACTTAGTGATTATATTTTCAAATTCTTAAGCTTTTTATGTACAACTTTTAAAAATTTTCCTGTGGAGATGATAACATCAGTTTTTAAAATGAGAAGCCCCCTTTTTTTCTGTAAATTGTTTAGTAGGTCATTTTTCTGAAAATGTTTGTACGTGTCTGAGTATTTTTAAAAATTTTAAAAATCATAATTGAAATAAATTCATTATCAAAGGAAATAATGGGGTTGAGTATTTTTGATGAATCATTCTGTATATAAACGGAATACAACAATCGCAATCGAATATCGTACGCACACAAACTCGGTGTGTGTGTGTGTGTATGTTTTATTGTTACTATATCGTTTCGGTTTTTTTTTTCAATATTATTTCGGGGCCGCACATAGAAAACAATGATAGTTTTGTTCGAATAAAATAATGTGGGTAGGAAGGGGGGAAACCGCACGACCTACCCCGACCAACTCTTCTTGACGTGTATCGCACAATTATAATAATGCTTCTAGCAAGTCGAATTCCCGTGTAAATATATTATATAACATATTATATAAATATATATACGCCTGCGTACCAATACAACGATGCGGCGGACACTATACATAATTTATGTATATAGACAGGTGGGTATACTTACTATTCGTATATATGTACATATTGTACATACCTATACTTGGAAGTCGGGGCCTATGCCGAGAATCGACTCTCATAAAGGCATTTATACTGAACACACGCACATAGACGATGTGCGACAGGGTGTCCCACGAGGGTTCACTAATATTTAAAAAGGTACGCGCCGTGTGGGTCGACGGGAGTTCGCGCTTACCATACCGCCGCCGCTTTAAAATGGTAAATATTCGAGGGACGCGCACACCGAGGTATATAATATTATACGCCAGGAGATACCTGTGTGCGTAATCCGCATTACGCTGTACACCAAGGCATGTATGTGTGTATAAGCTTCCTTTTTAAGACTCAAGACGCTCGTTTCCTGGATCAAAATTGTTTTTTGTTCCATTCAATGTAATTTTAATTGGAACTACAGCTATACGCGCTGCGGGTTTACGGCTATATACTTGGCACGGGTATATAATATGCTTTAGGTAGGTTACCTACTTATATTTTTCTTCGACTAACTTTTTTCATAAACCGAACGTGCTATAATATTCTGACTGAGTACTTACCTGTAATTATTTTCGTCTAAACATGATGAGAAACCTGCACCATAGAAATAGATAAATGTTTACCTAGTGGCATTTCTTCACGATTGTCCGTAGACTTTTTATGTCTTTCCAGAGTTTCTACAACCATACCTCACGGTTGACAATATCGAATCGATATTAAATCGAAAAAATATGGTTGACAATGTTACATAAAACATTTGTGGCTTTGTCATTACCCGAAAAAGTGTCTGCTACGTTCAGTCTCCATTAGGTTTAAACATTAAAGATAGAACGACAAATATTTATTGAACGTGTCATATGAATAAATTGGGTTGCAAGAAAATTTTTAGAATTTAAAACTTGAAAAAATGTTTAAATCTAAAAATTCGTTATAGTGAAAAAAGTAACATTTAATCCACTTCCGTTCCGCAGTGGTGCAGTATATGCTCATCGTATTCGTTACCTCCAAGGACATCCGCAAACAATTTTCCATTATACATATTATAATAAAATATGAAAGTATATATATTATTACAATATATAGGTACTTTTTGAATATTGTGATTTTTTATGGACAAATGTAAAATAATAAGCTAATAAAAAACAACTAAAATAATTTTAAATTCACTTGACTCGTTTATACTTACTAATTATACCATCTACATAATATACATTAAAGCAAACATCGCCCGATAGGAACGCTATTAGTTCTCTCCAGCTATAACATTGTCTAATTTTAATTTAAGTACTTTTATACGAAAATAAAATATATTCATAAATCAAATATTGGTTTCGATGCTATTTGTATGACACAAATCGTAATAGTATATTATAATTGTGACCATTGACCTGAAACATTAAACAGTGAAAACTGTATAGAAAAGAAAGTCCGAGGGGAGGAGCAACTGCCCCTACTTGCGGGTGCCCTAGTTCGATTCTCGTCGTATCAGGCACTTCGTTTTGGGGAAGACCTTTCACGAACAATATAATTATTAAGCTTCGTGATCTTTTTGTCGTGTCCAGTTTTGATGGGAAACGCATATATAGTCACTGCAACATTTTAGTTTCAAATTTAGTTGCTTTACGCTTTTTTAGTAAATACATTTTGCTAACTGCAAATACAGCGTAGGTACAGACTACAGATACCCATATTGTAATTTTACAATAACCTTCAGAGAATGGGAAATTATACTAGATAAAAAAAGTAAACAAGGTTTTTTTTTAATTATACATCAATTTATAATTGGTATTTTTAATTATTTTTCATCTTACAAAACGTATATCACATTCAAAAGTTGAGAGAACACCGATAATAATAATAATAATATAATAATAATAATAATAATAATAATAATATTATTATAATTTATGTTTTAAATTATTAAACTTTAAAACCTATAACAGGAAGCAAAAAAAAAAACTTATACACATACATATTTAAATACAATATAATATCATGGCGCATTCGAAATACAACAATTATATTTTCGGACAAGTAAAATACAAAAAAAAAAATCAAATAATAGTATTAATAATGTAAACAGGTACTACATAATATAATATATAAATATATTATAACACAAGAAGACTGGGCTTAAAAATCAATATTGTAAATTTAGTAAGTAAACATTAAATAGGTACATGATATGGTACGGAGAAAAATAAATCCGACATAATAAGTTTAGGTAATATTTTAATTTATTTTTACAGATCGACGTCGATAGTACTTAAAATTCAAGTTTTCGTTGCACGCGTTACATAAAGTAATTCGTACTACTGGCATATGTAGGACGTAAGTATGAGTAATGTATATAAATATATACCAAATTTTTCATTTTTCATTAAATACTTACACGATATACTATAAACGATTTGGTCAATTATAAATTATATATATATATATATATAAAAAAAAAAAAGTAAAATACAATAATAAATTAAACATATAGGCCAATTATATAGGTTCATTATTGTTTGATACAAATATTGTTCAAGTATAACATAATATACATACTATAGTATTATATATCGTACGTATAAGTATGCAATAAGCCTAATAGTATCACAACTTTATTTATCTATACATTGTTAATAGTATCACGAAGTCGTTGCCGGGAACGGAAAACGATTTTAAATATTTAAAACACAGCGACTGGGAATATAAATATATAGCTAAGCTATAATATTGTATTATTATTATCTCTCTATTTATCTGCCTATCCATCTACACACGAATGAATAAGATGGAAAGACAGAGATAGAGAGAGAGAGAGTCAGAGATGATGGTAGGGATTAAGTAAGAATAAGAGAGACAGCACTACTTATTATAGCATACGAAGACAGAGGGAGTGACTGGGAGGGTGAGGGGAGGGGGTGAGAGAGAGATCAGTGCAAAATATCTACAATTACTATAATACATTTACAAGGTCTTAATATATGGAGTCCCCCTGTCATCGAGTCTGGCACGTTATACAAAATATGGAATTATAATAGTATATTATATTGGTACTCGAATCTATTCTCAATAATCGTGCGATGTGATTTCCCTTTAATATACTTTTGATTGATATAATATTACACCTGCATATATATATATTATCATACTACGACTAGCAAACGTTAGATCAGTTTCAAAAAAAAATTCATAAACACGAGAAACCATTCGTGGGGGCTGAATACAATAATAATTAATAGTTAAAACGAAGATAATATACATAATAAAATGATATAGTTAAATATAGATATAAATTTTAATTGACCAAACGATTATATAAAATATGAGTAGTAAAAGTCTCAAATTATTTGCGAAAAATCATACATTGGTAAATATAATATATATTTATACATTACTACATCATGTAGTTGCGCGTAACTTTTAGCTGTATTTTTTTGCTTTTAAATTTTTATGGAATGAGAAAAATGAATCCTTTTAATCGCTCGCGCGTTATCACTTCATCCAGTCAATGCATAATAGTATGCTATTATCATTGTCATAAATTAGATGCAAAAAACGTAACTATTTAGCCAGTCGGTCTCCGAGCTCTATCTCATTTAATGCACGAATTGCGTATACCACTTAGAGGAAAAAAATCAACGTTTAATATTAGAGGAACAATATATCATTTTAATTTTTAATAATCAATAAATTAATAAATTTTGTTCGGCGAATTAAGTAGACGCATACGTTCAACGAAATGCTTACAACGCCGCGCCGCGCGTCACCACCTAGCAGTATATAATGTAAAATAATATCGTATTAACATAGTTATACATACGGTCGAATGACAAAAATTTAAGTCTAATAGTAATTGACCGTACATACGCTTACCGACATGGTAACGGGACATTTAATCATCACACGTTCAAGAAACAAAAACAGAAAAATTACGTTTTTAAAACGGGGAACAAAATAATATTGGCGGCGCCTGCAGACATGCACGACGAGAGGTGGTTGCCGCGATGGTGGTAGAGGTCGTGGTTGGCTGAGAGGGTGACGAATATTATTACAATAAATTAATCGTGTGTGCATGTACATGTTGTACAATTATAATAACATTACATTATACCTAACAGGTATATTATTCTTTTTCGACACAATATTTAATTTTTTTTCAGCTTGGCAATCATGAAAACTATATTAACTATTAAACGAAATGCAAAAACGGTTTTTTTTTTTTAATACTAAGGATTTTTAAAAGCCTTTTATATATGAGGTACATCTATATAATATTTTTAATATTCTTTACTGAACAATAATAATAATTATTATAATGTTATTTAAACAGCGATAAAAATCCTAAACACACACACACACATAAACATACACAAAATAGATAGATTTTATTATTATACAAAACAAAACATGGTTACAAACGATTTTCTTCGAAAACGTATTACACAACCCAGTCTACTCAGCAGCTCTTATTACCTATATTCTTTTTTTTTTTTATTTTTCAAGTCCTTGAACATTCGACAGCCGTTTCAAGTAAGCACCCAGTACAAACTGTAAAAATTAATTGGGAAGGGATGAGAGGCTGGGAGAGGTTTCCATTAACGTTATTCTTTTCTTTTACAGTATAGGTGACATATATATAGGTACAACATAATAATAATAGTATCATAATATTGTGCTACATATACATGCGTTTATTATTATAGAGAAACGTGTAATCACAGATTGTGTCTCGAAAGGGAGACGAGGCGCACACGATCCGATAATAATAATTCAACGTCCTATGCTCATATACAGCATACTTCTTAAGGACTTGTGAGATCACTGCAATCAATGTTCGTGGGTAGGTGGGGTAGGGTTGGGAGGGGTGATTAGGTAAAAAAATATAATATACTGAGTGCTTTGCGTATATATTACGATGTTATTTTTTTGTTTGCAAATAAAATCTTAGCAACACATATACTTATATATGTATTGTTCATATAATATAATATATTATATTGAATAAATATATATATAGGTACTTACCTAATAAATAATATAATTCTAAATGTTTAAGCTTCTTATTTTTTTTTAAATTTTTTAAGTTTTTTTTTAATTTCATTCTTAATCACTAAAATACACATCAAATAAGCATTTATCCTTTTGAATCGGTGTGAATACGTTTTCTCTAAAATTAACTGGAAATAAAAGCGGGATACGACTGGTAAGGTGAATGTACGAACTGTACTGGAGATCCGTATGTGGGCGGCACGAACGTGATCACGTTCGACGGTTTGACCGGGGACGTATAGCTAGTATACGAACCCAACATTCCGTCGGCCTGATGTATTTGCTGCTGTTGTTGCTGTTGCAGTTGCTGTTGCTGTTGCTGCTGCTGTTGTTGTTGCTGTTGCTGCTGTTGCTGTTGTTGCTGCTGCTGCTGCTGCTGCTGTTGTTGCTGCTGCTGCTGTTGTTGCTGGAGGTGCTGCTGTTGCTGCTGGTGCTGGAGATGGAGATGACTGTTGCGGCTGTTGTTGAACGGCGGCGAGGACGAGGAAAACGATCCGGGGGATGTAGACACCGAAGACGAAGATGACGACGACGACGAAGGCCGACCAGGCTGCAAGGCGACCATGTCATGCGGTGTCGGCAGAGGGCCCTCGTATAGTACGCAAATGCTGCCGTCCTCCTCACCGATGCGGTATGACACCTCAGATGGGTCCACCCACAACGTGAGCTCGTCGGGCAGGTACGCGCGAATCAGATGGCATGACAGGCCGCAAGCGTCCGCGGCACGGGCGATGATCGGGTCCATCTTGTCCTTGTTGATCCGGATGCACCGGTACGCGGAACCGCGGTTTGGCGACTCGGGGAACCAAAAGTCTTTATACTGACGATTCATGACGGCTAATAGCGATAACTGCAACATCTCGATCTCGGGTTCAAGGAAGAACTTGTCGCCCTTGCTGCGCACCAGCTTCGAACGGTGTCCCGCGCGCAGCATCGAAATTATGAACTTGACGGCAGATTCCAGTTCCACCCTCATAGCGCGGCTTCGACGATATCGTCTATTCTATATTTATGTATATACGATAATGTAATATATGATATGCGATCGCACAACCTGAAACACACAAACACCATCATCATTATTAATTATATATGGGGCGATACATTAAGATCAAATATTTTTGGGGAGAATGCGGGTTATCGAACTCGCTCGTCGAACCAAAAAAAACCTCAAAATTTAAGACATTCGTGTACAATTTAAATTTGAATTTGAACACCACGAACAATCTGAACGATCGAAAGTCCTATACCTACGACGACGGCAGAAAACTATTATTTTACAATTACAGTTTATTTATTTCCAATATGCTAATGTGGTAAATTCATTAAATAGGTAAAAAAAGTTTAATTAAGATTGAATGTCGAACAGGAAATCACGATGCAAACTTCAGTCCCTCACAGCAATTTTAAAGTGTGAACAGGTGAGTTTAAAGTTGTCTATGGTTATATTTGTCCTTGTATACCCACATATTTGCAGTTATATTACATAAATAGTGAACAATATAAAAGTTGGATTTATTTCGAATTTATTTCTTTAAGTCTTTCAAGTTTGCAAAATGATACCATACTCGAACTTTTACACTTTAAAAGATTTTTATACTACTCTCTATAATAACTTCAAGACAAATTATTATAAATACCATATGAATGTATTAACATTGTTATTTCCTATATGTTATAGAAATTACGAAAATAACCATATAATTTAGACAAATATATTATACCTATACTCTCATCTTAATCGTAAACACCAATCCCCATCCTATGCATCTTAATATATTATATAATAATATATGTGAGTTCCACATGGATCACACTTGTAGTGAATTAATTTCATGACATTTGGTTTTCCAAAAATATCACGTTTCCATCCGTTGATTATAGCAAGATCATAATATTATATAGTGTTATATAAAATACAGTGTAGCCGACAACCGTGTAGTTCAGTCCGTGACTCGTGATCGAGCTTGACCCCTGCACAATTTCCTCGAAATTCTATGATATTTTAGAGACGTAAGGCTCACGTAAAACAATAGGAAAAATTGTGATGGATAAACAGACACTGGCACAAGACAGATTTGTCTCAGTATTATTTTTATATAACAATTAACAAATTATAATTATTGTAGGCGGTCTACGCATGCAGGTTTATATGCAAACAATAGCGACACGTCATAATAATATTTTCATTAGTTATTATAATGACAGACATCATTGTTATATTTATACATCATAATTAATATTATGGTGAGCATCTCGATTATGCAGTCGTACACGGACGTTGTACCACGGTTTCAGTTATACAATCGTGTACGTAATGTAGGTACTTGAGTTTTAAACAGGTGACTGCCTGCACGGAAGTGCTGTACGCCTGTATTCCTTTCGGATCTCGAGTTGATCGAGAATTTCAGATTTTACGATGAAATTATGTGCCATTTTTTTTTTATATATAATTACTGTAACTTTTAAAACTTTTTCGTTTTTTATTATTTGATGGGAGTGTGAGAGGGGCACAGTGAATCGCAATTTTAAGTTTGATATGGAACACACCTATCCAAACTGGAAATCGAACTCCCAAGAGTGGTGGTGCAGTTAACTGAACCAAGGCCCAGCGAGGCCCAGGCACTAGGAAGTCGGAATAATATTATTGAAGTAGGTACAACGAGTTATCATTTCGTGAACAAAGATGTAAGTAAATACATAAAAAACGGTCTTCTCTATGCCTTAAGAGCGTATAAGTAAATTCATATTACCTATACCTAGTTTTTATTTTTTCTTGCTGCACACAAAAATTCGAAAACTAAGTTCTTTTTTCAGTCTTTTTTCTCTATAAATTACTAAGCAGATAATGTTTTTTGAACATATGGATACGCTATATTAATCTAAATTTGAACTAGTATGGTTTCTAAGTTATTCTAGAAGGATGCCACACCCGCTTTGTTATTTTTATTTTCCAAGCGCGTATTACAAATTTAAGTTTAATAGTTAATGTCTAGTTAATTTCAATATCGTAAAGTAACCAATTATCAAATATTAGTTGTTTTCAATATTTTAACTTTTAAACATTATACACCTATGGGTGTAATTACATTACATTACATTACAATTTATAAATGCTCATGACTTGTAGTATGCACGATCAATTCTAGTTAATTATAATATATATACCTACCTAATATTATATTGTATGTCATAATTATTAACTCATAAATATAACTAGGTATGTGACTACGAAATACGTATAGTAATATACTTATGAGTAAAAACAAATTATCAGTACAATTGACCTCCAATATATTCATATCACAGAAAGCTTATAAGACTGATCAGTGATCACATTACTAGCTGGTAACAAATAAACACGATGACTATTGTAGGAGTCAATCATTCAAACTTGTAAGACTTTTGTGAATCATTGACTAGTTGTAGCATTGCCGCTCACCTCCAAAAGTATATTCCCTATAACTAGTAGTTCTGATTTTCAGGTAGAGTCCTTTAGCGACACTCAGTCTCCAAATGTACGTTATATTCCAAAGTGCGTAGGTACTTACTTATATAGTTATATCTAACCTATATCTTTGTCATAGTAAATCATTATTTTTATGTCTAAACTTATTTCATTAACTTTTATTATACATCCATCTTTCAAACGCGACGAGACGTGCTATGCGACGTAGAATAAACGTAATGCATAAAGCAAGATTACAGCGTTCACTAAACTCGTTTCAAAATTAAAATACCGAAAATCACTTCCAATAGAACACAGACAACGTTATTAGATAGGAACCTTTAAGTTTGACAATATGGGTCAATTCACTCTAATATCAACATTAAGTAGGTCTTAACGAAACTAAACGTGAACTGTAGTACAATGTATATTGTGTAGTTGTACACTTTAAGACAGACAACAAATACGGGTGTGGCGTCCTCTTAAATTATATGTAGGTACATAAATAACCTTATTTACTAAGGATAATAGTCCGTGATAATAGGTTTAGAAGGTAATATTACTATATAAGGGCTTAAGGGCTACAATAATTTTAAAAATATACCTAAAAAATAATATAAAATATCTACCTATTAACATTTTATAGTTAAATAACTTATTAGTAAGCCCCCTCTCCCACCCCAAAAAAAAAACCTAAAAATAATATTAAATAACTAATTTTATAATTAATTAAATAATTAAAATCTAAACGATATTATATTATAGACATAAGATGGATTATATTAAACCAGCAAAACCATACGCACATGCTGTCTGATTACAAAATGTTGCAACTTCAATAATTCAACACGGTGGTCGGAATGTCGGAAGACATAATAAACGCGGTAATTCATTATGTACAAATACTACTATACATACATACATACATATATACATATATTATACATACTACTATCACTTAATTCTTTCTTCAGCAACGAATCGTAGCCTACAGTTGTTCTCGACCAGAGAAAAATTAATCAAATTAAGGAAATTTATCCAACACAACTGCCCTACTTATCCGCGACCAATCTTAATTTCTTGCCACTTCAAAAACAGCATATATAATATTAATCTCTGAAATCGAGTCAAATATATAATTATACTATAGTTCAAATAGCACTATAGCGTTAATCCATACTTGGTGTTTTTTACCCTAGAATTAAGATACAACTGTATTATTGTTTTTGAAATAATATAAATTATTATTATTCTGTGAATTAGACGCACAATAATATGAACAATCACCTACTCAGAATTAATTGTAATTATAGTACGCACTTATGTCTTATCGTACACAGCTACATTTGTGCAACATGCGAAGACGTTCAATTGCTTAAAGTAAATTAAAATGTGTGGTTACTGCACTACTATCAAATAAAAATAAATTATGTAGTCAGAGATTGGCAGACCGAAATAAATGCAGCTAGAACAGCAACAAATGTGCATTACTACTATAGTACTATGCAAGTGTAACTGTTGTATAGCAAAATAACTGAAATAAGGAGTTAATTTAAACAACTGAGAGAATACAATTAGGTAAACAAGTCAATACGGCATGCCTAATATGTTTTCAAAAAACGGTTGTACCTACAGTTGATAAAAACTTTAAACTTTTGTCATTACTTTTGTTTTTAACCTAACCTAACCTAATCTTAATAGGCCATAGGATAACTTCAAAAAGTAAAACAAACTAAAAACTGATTTATAATTTAAACATAAGATTAAGAATTTAATTATACTTGAGATAAATTAAGTTTTTTTTTAATATTAGGTAACTGTTAAAACACAACATAAATAAATCTGTAACACCAAAGATTAATATAGTGATTCCATTTTACATTCAGTCCAAAAAAATGTCATACTATAACAGACAACCAACAGGTATACAACTAGGAACAAGAGTACAGGACTTATAGATCATAATTTATAAATACGTAAGGTACCTACTACCTACCTAGTAAATAGAGACCAAAATGTATTATTACATTATTTACAAATTCTAATCACCTATATTATTAGTATACTACTATCTTTGTATAACTAAAATTGGTTTCTATTCTTTTATAATTTATACGGTAAGCAAAATTACTTTATAGGATAAGACCGTACATCGTAAATACCCGCACGTTGTTGTCTCCATTGTCGCAGTACTAAACTAACTGTTGTAGGTACTAACGCATAATATACCAAAATATACAATCGGCAGATCCTATTTTGTGGGTTTAGCTTAAATGTTATAGTGAATTGACCTATTAGTAAACTTAAAGGTAAGAACTTTATCTGTGTTCTCCTTACAGATTTTTACAATTCGTGCATTTTTAAGTGAGTTATAAGTTTTTTTAAATAATAATATTTACAAATGTTGATAATTCACATAAAAATTTAAAAATTGTAAACAACCAACGATAGAACACATTCAATGTTTTTACACTTAAGTTTGATAATATTACTCTTATTTAAGCTTTCAACACAACACTCGGACTGCTGTACCTATACGTATACGTACGTTTTGGTATATTATGCGTTAAATTATGTAAAAATCACGTTATGTCCTACATGAGTTGTTTCCGTTATACAAACGCACAACATAGCAAATTTTAAGTTTAGAATAAATAATTTAGTTCTAATATTTTTAATGTGAGAGTAAATTAAGATTTTATTAAAATAATTTTTTGATATTTTAATTTCAAAGCAATTTATGAGCATTATATAACTGTACATTTTAAGTAAAATTTAAAAGCTCATAGTATGTTTCAAAATTAAATAATCAAAAAATCATCACTGAAGGGCTCTGGATAATATTCATTTATTTTTTTTAAAAATTATTAAGTAAAATGGATTACATAATATTCTGAACGTAAAGTCTGTTATGTGATGTGTTTGTAAAATGGAGTTAGCAATTACGGTATCCTTTCAATACCAAGAGCTAACAATGTTGTACATTTATATTAACCAAAGTAAAACCTAAAAAGCCGTTCGAAGATTTCAAGTGCTTGAAAATAGATAAAATGTATATGAATATTTTTAAAGCGTAATTGTGTAGGTAGGTATATAAATTTAGTACCATATATAAGTATTGGTGGAAAGTTTCAAGTCTCAAAAGATTAATATGTACTTTTTGAATCACAGCAAAATAACTAAAAATGTTTAATTTTGTTTAAATAGGTATTCAAATTTGTGAAAACTGTAACTACAAACGCTCATTAAACATAATTTTGACTAGAACATTCCAAATTTCTTTAAATGGCTAAAAAAAACAATCAAAAAAATATTTTTTAAGTTATATCGTTTCTACAAAATGGTATTAACCATAAGTATTTGGTGAAAATAACAAGTGTGTAGGTTGATTATTCTTTTCTGAATTATGACAAAAAACAAACTTTATTTGGTTGAAAACAGGTGATACATTTTTCTTTAGGTTTTTCAAATTATTAACAAAAAGTACTGCAAGTAATACATAATTTTAATACATATTAAAATTCATGAATTCTAAGTAGTAAAAATGAAATTTTATAAAAATTATATTTCTTTTCAATAAGCTAAAAGTTTTTAATTGCAAAAGTTGACAATTATAAAACTTCACTTATATGAAATTACCTGATTAATTTTACATAAATATATTTCTAGAGACATGTTTAATGATTTACTTAAGCTTCAATTTAAAAATTGCATATTGATTCCCCTAGTCAAGATAATTATAGAAATCATTTTATTTGCATATCTATTGAACTGAACATTAAAATAGATCAAAAAGTAATATAATTATTATTATATACTTCAAACCTAAAAGTGAATTTAGTTAACAACTTAGTTGTATTCATAAGATTTTAAATATGGAAAAAACAACTACCTAATGAAAATGTAAATTCAAAACTAAATTAAAATTTATAAATTAAAATAAGGTCCCAGAGTATAAACTAAAACTAATAGTCATCAAAAATAAGTACCAAGATGAAATATATTAAAAATAATATGATTACTTACATATTAATGTAAGCATTTTATTCAAAGTAATCTATAAACTTTCAAATTTTAATTAATCATTATATGAGTTAAAAAAATACATATAAGGCCTAAAATAAGCATACATAGTAAACAAGGTACTAAAACATAGGTCAGTAACCTTTTTAATGTTTATCTCTGTAGGCCTAAAATATTATAAAAATTTAAAAATTGCAACATAAGCTTTAAAATTAAAATTAAAAACATAATACCTAACCTTTAGATTATTCATATAATAGAATGCGAAATTCTATATTTATAAAAATAAATTCATATACCTATACCAGATCAAAGTCTGTTTAAGCCACTTGTGGTTTACAGGCTTCCTTTAAAGCTTTAAATAGCTAAGATTCAAAGTTGTTTTTATCAATTGCTTATTAGATAGGTAATATTTCTTTAAATCAAAATACAGGTTCTTACTAATGATTTCATTATTTTTAATCATTATATTTATACACAACAGTACACCACCCACAATTAGTACCTACACATTTATTTATACAAATTAAGTAATTTAACATAAATGTGTATTCTAGATACAATAGTTATAAAATTGTGACTTATGAGTTTATGACTGATAATATGATTGTAACATAAAATTGATCAAACAAATATTTGAAATATTAAATTATTTATAAAATATTTGTTGTTATTTATTTTATTAATTTATAAATATATTGTAAAGGTAGGTACTATTACCAGTATTACCTAATGTTTTATGATTCAAATTACCTATAATTTTTAAAATATAAAAATCTTATTTATTTTATAAGCTATTTATAATATGAATTTTTGCAGACTTTTAGAAAACAATTAGTTTAACTTAAATGCAATAGCACAAATGGGGAGATTTATAAAAGCAACAAGAATTCAAAAATATTTTTTTTTTATTAATTGCATTATAACAAAATTAAATAGTTACAATCTAAAAGTAAATTACCTTGACTAACCTATTCAATATGCTGTACACGTCCTATGTTGACATCATTGTTGCAGACAATATGAGTATGTATTTTATACTTGTTTAACATACATACCTATAGATAATATTTATTTTATAATCATGTATTCGTGGATTCAATGATTGTTGTTTGTGAAGATGGTTTAAATATGCTTGCCAGTAAAACTTATTTTGTATTGGTTACTTTAATTAAATTAAACTTATATAAGTTGTAATCTATAATGTTCATAAAGGTAGGTAATCACGTATATATTTAAATTCAAAAAAAGATAATGTTTTAAAAAAAAAGTAGATTGGTTTAGTTATTAACTGGTTTAGATAGTAACTTGAACTATTGTAGTTATGATGGACAACTTGAAAGTTATAAATGCTTCTCAACATTTTAATTTAATGAGATATTTTTTTTTTTATTAGTTTTAAAACATTGACACTTATAGCACCTATGGCCATTAGCATTTTGTGAGATTACGGTTGGTTTTGATCAACATGTGTATGTGAGGCAAGGATTTATCACTAAAAACTTGGGCGGTCACCCATCCGTGAGCTAGCAACACCAGATGACACTTGAACGCAGAGCACATTAGCAACTGCGGCCAACCAACACGCCACACCAGATCCCAATGAAAAAATTGTTCCGGCCCCAGAGGATGAAGAATTTTTTCTTTCATTAAAATTTATTAAATACTAGGGAATTTTTTTTCTGAACCATTAGGCTATAGACTCTATTGAAACCTGTTATTAAAAAAAATCAAACTATCCAATACAAGAAACATTTTTATTACCTACATAATTTCTATGATTTAAGCAGCAATACTATTGTATACTGACAAATGACAATGTACTTAAACAGCAGTTAGATATGTTATTAAATAAATGAATATTTTTACAAAACTTAATTGGTGCAAAATATATTAATCCTATACAATATATTTAATTGGACACCAAATATTAGGCACTTATTGATTAGGTATCTGTAATAATATATTTTTTGTAGATACCAAAATGACATCACATGAAAGTTACAGGTTAATTTTAAATTAATTGTTATAATTTAATACTGATGACATCATTTTATAATATATTAAACAGAACATGGTCTACTATATAAGGTAAGATAATTATTATGAAGTCAATAAACACAGTTTTAAAAATGAAATACAACCTACCTGTATTAAGGAAATATTACAGTTTTCCACAGAAAACATACTTCCCATAACTAAATAATAGCTGAACATTTTATAATTCAATCATTAAGTAGGTACAGTGGTCAAATTTAATAAATACCTACTGTTACCATAACATATAATCATTTTAAAACCAAATGAGAACTAGAATATTATACCATTATCAAAATTGAAATTACAAACCTTTTGTTCTTTTAATAATTTATGACATTATAGGACTAAGGTATATAGTAGGTATTCAATCATGCTTTATGAGCTCAATCAGAGTTTAGAAAGTGTATGACTTATAAGTTATAACAATTATTACGGCTTATTTTAAATAACATAAAACTTTTTATACAAATAATATATAAAAATACAAGCTTAAAAAATGTACCAAATCAAAATATATTATATATTTATGTATAAATATCATGTACTGTTTATCAATTATCAGTGTTGGTAAATATGTAATAAACTGAACGTGTTACTGCAACAATATTCCACTGCAGTGTTTGTAATACATTAGATAGTTTTGTAAGAATTTTTTTCAACTATATATGCAACCTTTTATATGTTATTACTGTAGACTATAATGAGAATTATGACAAAAAAAAATTATTGAAAATTAATATTACTAATAATTATATAATTAGTAATATTAATTACTTATTAATTAATTATTAATTATATTAATATTTTGTTTACATAAAAAATACTGTAAACTTTTAACTCTTTACAACTAAGTTTTTAATGTTATAAACAGTATAATATTACATTCAGTAAAATTTAAATTTTTCTCAAAATAAACTGTACATTATGAATAGGTGTGGACATTTATTATTAAGTATATTTTAATAATATTCATATTAAATAATACTTATATAAATATGTATAGAATTTCTTTTTGTTTATTATCGTCATTTTTTATTTTAATATTCTTGAGAATTTCAGTTATTTAGAGCTACAGAAAGGCTGTTTTATATTATATTAATATATTTAAGTATACCTAATTACCTATATTATAAGTATATTTTTAGTACAATTTATACAAGAACAGATTATTTTTCTAGTGAGTGCTGATAATAGATAAAAATATAAATCTAAGTAGTTAAATAGCATTCTAAAATAAAAAAATAATCTACTAAGAGTAAGTCATGAAACAGGAAATGGTTTATTTATAAGGTTTTAACGTTTATCTTCAAAGTTATTCATAGTAATACACTATTACCTAAGCCATCTAATTCAATATTTTACCCAAAATCGATTATATTTTTTTTATTCAAAATAAATTATCTTTAAACTTTAACTGGAATATCTATTAATAGTAATTAATAGGTACCCATAATAAGTTAGCACTTTCAATAAAAAAAAAAATTCTCCAAATAACCTAAATGATTAATTATAGATGCCATTAATTTGTTTATAATGTTGTAAGAAGATAAATAAGACATTTGAGAAATAGTTATCCAAGAACTGTTTTGTTTTTGTTTTTAGTTAGGTAAGTGATCTTATTTGGGTAGTGATAAACTTAGTTAATTTTATCTCTAAGTAACAAGTAAAGAGAACTAATAACTTTTTAAAAATAACTTACCCAACACTTGTACTTATACTACATGAAATTTGATTCATTAATATAAACAAACAAATACAGTAGTCTTTAATGAATTCTGTATGAAAATAAATTGAAAAAATTGAAAATTATATAACATATAATTGTAATATTACATACATTAACATCTGATTTTTTATAAGAAATTGGTACATGGATATTGGATAACATTAGGAATTTGGGTAGTAGAATTATATGGTCAATATAATGTATTTTTTTTAATTGTTTGATACTTACCAAACATGATGGTAAAATTATTAAATTAACATATCACCTAAGTAGGTAAATTACAAAGCATATATAAATAATAAAATATTAATCAAGTAAGTACCTACTTAAATAAATTACAATTATTTTTCTTTAATATTACCTAATACCAAAACTAATAGGTACTTACTATGTAATTATTTAAACATTTTTAGACAATACCATATACATACTTATAATTTATGACTAAAATTGGAGTGTAATATCTGTTTAAATATTTGTTATATTCAGGCCTGAATTGGTCTGACAAATTACTGAGAAAATTCAAAATTTCAACGTGCTGCATATTTTTGTACTACAGCTACAACTCTTATATGATAGCCGATAGGTACACCCACCTTAAATTTATAATTAATATTACTTTAACTCACTTCTGCATTTAACAATTAATAAGAATTCAAGATATTAGATTCATGAACCATGAATTATCGTGAATAATATAACTTACGATACCAACTAAACATACCAAAAATACATTTAAATAAAAAATAATAGGTACCTATCAATAAATCATCGATCTTTTGTAGTATTTTTATTTTTTTTTTTGACAGAAGGAGTTACCTACTGATTATACTAAGTACTAACTATGTATTAATTACATTGAATAGTTGTTTAGTGGTACCCTTATGTTTAATATAATCCACATATACTATTATTTTAGTCATTTAAAAGATCACGTCTTCAAATATGTACGAACATTTTTCTTAGATCTTTAAGGGTTGAATGGTTAGAAATGTAGGGAGGGGCATTAATTGTTAATTTTCTGAGTAATTATAAATAATAATTGGAAAAGTTTTAATTTTATCAACGTTAAACTCTTAAGTACTTCCTCAAAGTTGCGGACCCGAAGTCCACATGGTTTTAAGAGGATCTTGTATACGAGGTAACAATTTGATCTTGAGGTAAAATTAATAGGTACATATTTGATTAATAGATATCAATACGAATCGAAAATATTAATTAAGTAATGAAATCTTAAGTAACCTACATAACAATCAAAGTGATGTTTTCCGTGGCTTTTCGGCGACTATACAGTTTTTATAGCTCAGCGGACCACGCGTCCACAAGTCATAACGACAAGAAAAAATATTGTTTGTAAAACGATAGTGGCAGATATCTAGTACAGATAGACGCATTAGACGTACAGATTGCCCTATCTAATCGATTTCGTTGAACAATACGTAATGAAAAACCTATTCCGTTAAATATAATATACTATATTACCTATACAATAGTAAATTATCATTTGACTAATAACAGATATAGGGGTTAAAGTCTAGAATATACAACACCAGCGTTGTTCCAATTAGAACTGGTTTGAATGTTTGATGGCACTAATCAAACACACGGGGCATCGGTTCGACTGAAAGTTTATTAACAATAATAATAATAATAATAGTAATGATGATTCATAGATAATATTATTTTATTATCTATATACGCGATAAACACAGTAATACAATACATATACATGGTAGCAATAATAATAGGTTCTTATAATATTATGTAGTTCAGTAACGATATCTGGCAAAGTGCGGCGGCGGGAGAGCGAAAGATTAAATTAAAAAAAATTCCCCATCACTTGGGCCTGAGAGTCATATATAGTATTCCAAGTGTTAAAGAGAACGTTTTATAATTTTCGAAAGGTTCGGGCGGCGGTCGCTCCCGTCGCTCTTTGCCCGCGCGCAGTTTGGTGGGCACCACGAGCGGGTGGGTAAGTATGCGATCTGGAAAACTCGGCTTTGTTTGAGATAAAACGACGGCGACGATAGTAATGTAGCCATACGGCGCGAGTGCGATAGGTCGGCGGGGAAAATGATTCGACGAGAGATTTCCTGTTTTCGGTCGATCGGAATAAATTAGCGCGCGCGGCCGACTTACCCTTGAAACCGGCTCCGATTAATGCTGACGAATAATAGACAATAGACACGGCAGTGGCGTACGTGATGCGAGTAAAACACCTATCATGGGCCATGGCAAATATATAATGTTATAATAACATTGGACGTAATAATATTATTATGGTATGTCATATAGGCAGGTCACCCGTCGCGTATCGTACGACATATTGTAATAATGTTGTAATGTCATATTATTATTATATAGGTATACAGCGAACGTAAACGCCAACTAAATAATATTATTATACGTCTTATGTATCGAATGGCTCCAGGTTAGTATACCTATACAATACCGGCTTGATACCTACACAAAGGCCATCTATACATTATTTGAATTCAAAACTGCAGCAGTTATACGCCATTGCACACAATATCAAAAACCATATAGATACACAAGACTACAACACTATGCCCAGGTAGGTAGGTAGGTAGGTAGGGAATAACATAAAAAAAAAAAATCGGCAACTGTAGAATATGCTGGTCATAACCCAGAAATAAAATCGCTCGGCACAATAAAAGAACACAAAATATCGTTAAAACAGTAATAATAATAATTATTATTGTTATAATAGACATGGCTCTATTATTCGGTTTTATTTTTTACCACAGGTTCCTTTAACTAGGTAGGTACGCTATTATTATTATGTTATACTTTCTCTCGTTCTTCGTGGCGGAAGACCGCGGCGGCGACGTCGTCGTTACCGGGAGGGAGCGAGCAGCGAGGCGGCGCGGGCCGAGAGAGCGACGAGTTCGAGGGACTTTCGAAAATACGAAAAAAAAAACGTTACAGGTAACGTTATTATCTGAAAATACTGGAAAACCACTGGAGTCGATACTTACAACGATGCCATCGCAGTAATAATATTGTACAAGAAATTATATCTAGGCATACCAAGGTATGCCCAAGTATACCGGCTGCGTTACACGCACGTAAAATTATACATATTATAGTGAGTAAATGGTACTTACAGTGGTACAGCGAAGATCGGTCGACACTCTGCGTGGCCGGTCTTGCGTGGTGACGTGACGGTGGGTCCGTTGCAGGTCTTCTACCGCGGAGGGCAAAAGGATTTTAACGTGTTTTGAGAAAAATGTTTGAGGGGGGGAGTAGAAGGATCGACGGGCACTGCAACAGCAGAGTACGACCGGCGACGGAAAGAGACTCGGCACGGTTTTCGGCTGTTCTCTCTAAGTTCGCGCGACGGCGACAGACAAAAGAGTGACGGCGGTGCCGGAGAGGGAGACGACAACGACACGGACGACGGACAGCGAGTGACAGAGCGCGTGCCGAACGACGGGGGTGACGGTTGTCGAGTGTTTGTGAGTTGTGTGGGGGGGATGGTCGAGGGCGGGGAGAGTGACAGGCGGTCTGACGGACTGACGGACGGCGGTGAGAGGGCTGCCGGCGGCAGACTGCGTGTTCGCTGTTGTGCGGTCGGCGTAGAACTGATTTCGAACGCGACGGTGCAACCACTGCGGCGCGTACGTAGTCGGTGGGTCGCACGCACGCTCACGCACACGCGCCCGCCCGCCGTCACGCACACGCACGCTCACACCCGACAAACAACAAACGCGAAGACTACGACGACGATGGTTGTACAGTATATAATAGTATTATATATATATATATATTATTGTTATAGTAGGTAGGTAGGTAGAGGTTGTTGTTGTAGGTAGAACTGTAGAAGTAGTAACTATAGTAGTACCTAGTAACTTGTTTCGTCCGTCGTGTTTTTGGTATACATTTTTATTTCGTCGGTCGTGGACCGTGGTAACCGCAGGCGTCATCAAGCCGGGTCACATCATCATAGTCGCGTCGACCACACCAGACCGGACCGGAGAGTCCATCTGATGCTGGTCCGGCTGCGACACGGCAACTGCGCAAAAACCGTGGAAGGGGATATCGTCTTTTACGTCCGCGTATACTCTAATAAAATAATGTAATAATATTATATTCACAGACTTCTATAATTATACTTCTGTGTACTTCTGTACTTTTGTACTTGAATACTTCTATAAACTTCTATACTTTCTATTCTACTCCTCTATTGTAATAATAGTCCTATGGTGTCATAGAAATCCGTGATGATAATATTTGAAATGTTTCAAAAGAGATCCCCTCTACGATTAACACGCACAGCGACACTCGCTGTTGTCTATAAAATATTATACGTTATTATTATATACGGTCGTCATCTTCGTCTCGTCGATGACGTCTGCCTACCTGTTGAGTTAATCATAACAAGCTGCGTTGTTATGATTACTGTTATTATTAACATCGTTGTGATCGTCGCCGTTTCGTGTGCGTCGAAATAAATATTTATAGTGCTATTGGAGCAACCGTAAGAATCGACGAGTTTCGACTACGACGATATTATTATTATTATTATTATTATATTATTATTATCGTTAATGTAAACTGCGTTCGAACTTCGAAACCGATATAATATAACCCTGAGCCCCGTCACTCCAATCGATAAAATCCCGAACTCTCCCCCATTTTGGGAACAGTCCGGAACCCGCAGCGGCTGCGGCGACCCTCTCGTCGGCCATGTACTGTCGTGATAATAATATAAAATACATTGTACATGCATACATGATACGAACGGTGGGTGGTGGGTGTAGAGCACTGAGCAGCGGGCTACACCATGAGGTCCCTTTCCCAATGTCGTTATAAAGAGCACACGCGGCTAAACATTTGCCCTCTCCGTCGCACTCGAGTTGCACATTACATCGTGCAACAAAAACGAGTTCGTAAACATCTGCAGCAGCCATAAACGATTATCTGAAAAAAGCGGTTTTGTACGACGAAATCGTGCGGTTGCAGAGAGTTAACGAAAATAATAATATAATCGAGAGCTATAGTTTGTTACTCATCGTCAGTAGGTACCCAGTCATTATTTTCTGCAGCAATTAATATGATTTTGGAGTATATTAGTAATCCCGCTTGCTGGTTTACAGCTTACTGTTATAGTAGTATTATATAGTATTATTATATTGAAAATACTGAAAAATAATCGATTTCTGTTTGATACTCGCGAAAACAAAATGGCTAAGGAACGACGGCGCCATCGAAAATATCGTTGTGGAAAAAAAAAGATTATTTTACAATAAAATATAGTATAATATTACATATTAAGTAATATTGGTAATTAAAAATGAATATGATGTTATAAAATATTGGAAAATTATTTCTGCGACAACGGTAGGTAATAACTTACTGTTGCTATATTGATGACGGGACTTACAAAAAAAATAATAAAAATCGAATTTAAGACTGTATGTTATAGAAATTAAATTGAAAACGTGGAAGAGTCGATTATCTGAGGTAAACGATTTGCTCGAAACATTTAAATCTCGGTTTTCAGAATACTTATCGCTATTAGTTATCATATTTTCCAATAATTCAGGCATTTTTAAATAGTTGAGAATCACTAATTGAAAATCGTATACAATAATATCGTACCAATTGACAGTAGTTGATAACATTATTCTTAACAGATCTTCCACGAACTCGTTGTTTTCGCTAAATTATATTATAATTGCATACACATATTATTATCATTATTATTACGATTATGCCTAATGCCTATAATATTTGTGTAATTAATGTGCTCCGCGTTCGAGGTACGGCGATAACAAACCTCGTCGTCGGTGGTTTCACGTCTCCTCAAGTCTCCAACGCATTTAAAGGTATACGCAGCGGATAATCATTAGCGACGCGATAAAAATACGCGCGACGTGCGAATTACGGCGGCGACGGCGGCGGTTACACCGATTCAAGGTCACTATTATAGAGACAGCCACCGGTGTGCGCTCGACGTGTTTTCCGCACGGAAATCACTGCGGTGCGACGTTGTTCGCGCTCGCATGGAACTCCGACGTTATAGACCAAAAGAGAAAACTCACAATATTTTCGTAATACGACGAATCGTTATTATATTTATTTATTTTGTATATGATATCGGCTATAATACTATAACTTACAATACTAAGCAACAGGTATAAAATATTATACAAATAAATATTAAATAGGTAAATTAATATAAATAGATAAATAGATAGCAGATATAAATATAAATATGAGGAACTGTGTATGTAAAATATGGTTTAGTATGCTAAACATAAATATGAATAAGTATTTATATTTATTATCATAACTGTTGTGCTTGTATACATTATTATTAGGAGGCAATAACTATTATAAAATAATATAATGATAAATATATATTATTATTATATATTATCGAAATTATAACGATATCAATTATCGATATACAGTCCCTAGACATCAACATTTACAACTACAAATAAAGAAAACTCATTTACCAAATTATCTATTTTGGTAGGTATTTATAGGTTTGACACTAATTAAATTGGGATCAGATATATGTATAAATAGGTACTTTAGTACTTATAGTACTTCCACATTTTCGATGTAACTATTGATAAATTATAATTTAGGCAAGTAGTATAAATATTCGTTTCACGCGATTTTACATGCAATGATTCCAATTTGTTCGCTCATAGCCCATGGGCCATGGGGTACCTTATTTAAACCAATATTTGTCATCTTATTTCTACATAACATCTTATCGACTGAGATACCAAATATATACTCAAATTTTTATAGCGGATATCTGAAGAATATGCTGCGATGCTGCTATGTATATATTTTGTTTGATGATTTAGTACTTTAGTCTGCATCGTATCTTTGGACATCGATGTTTACACGTTGTTTTGAACAAATATTTTTTAATAAATAGGTATGTATTTTTAATTTTTAAGATAATCTAACAGACTACCCTTTTTTAATAGAAATTATCAATGGAAGTAACCATAATAAGGCCAAACATTTAATAAACAAATCATATTAATATATTACATATTTTGAATTTTAACACATATTTATGTACAAAATTTGGTTGTATAAATATAAATTAAAATCCAAGCCCTACTAATTGATAATACGTACCAATATTTGAGTGAAGCGGAAAGGCCTGCTATACGTGATATGAATATATGATATTATTTTATCTGTATAGTTGATAGTATATATTATAAAATATAAATTATAGTATTAGAACTATTCAACTATACAACTTAAAACGTTCATCCATGAATTCTGTATAATTTGGTTACAACTGCAACTCAATTATTATAGTTAGGTCGTACTCTTAGATCATATACAATGGATGGAGTCATAGTATATCACACCTATATAATGAGTTGAAGCCAACATAACCACTGAAGACTGAACTATAGGACCCGTGACATCTGCGCATGCGTGACTACTTACGAAACCTTTATAGTTTGTCTTGTTCATTTAATATCTGAACCAAAAATGAAAGATAAGAGACCACGCGCAAGCGCACATCACTGCGGTTCCACAGTTATGTTGGATTTACAAATTCGTATGACTCTATCCATAGTATATGATCTAAGGTCGTACTACTTAGATTTGAAGCCGCAATGCCGATAAAACGGTTTAAAACTAAAATAAACGTTTTGAAAGAAATTGCATAATGATTTAAACGGCATGCAAAAACTTAGTAGGTATACACTATTCATAATTGATAATATTAGTATTCTATACAACTTTGTCACTATTTAATTTATATAATATTTGCCATTTATTTTCACATTTTGTGTACCATAAATGTTTTGAACTAAATTTATTGTACCTAATCATCACAAATACTATTGCAGTTTATTGTTAATAATAATGAATAATAATCCAAATCACAGATTTTACTGAATTTTTGTGAATTTCAATAAACAATTTATTGTAAATACTATTTAAATTCAAATTATATAAAAAAGATAAATAAAAGCATCACAATATTATGTGGCTACGGAGTTAACTTATGAATGATAAAATTACCGTTTGTGGCTCATCTTTAAACCGTTTCGGAACAATTAAATATTTAAAGCATTTTGTAACAACTCACTACTCAGTATCTGCACTGTACAAACTACCTATAATAGTTCTAACGTCTTCATTTTCAATACGTTTTAGTTTTAAACCGTTATGTCCGCGGTCTTCATACAAGATAAACTACCGCGTGTTTCCCACTATTTATTTAATAATTTAATTAACACAAGAAATGTAATAACACATTTGGTCTATCGTAATGTTCTAATATATTATATACATAGACACATAATAACACTTGTCCTATGTATATTCGCCGAAACCCCGTATATCTCAACTGTAATAATTATTACAAATTCAACAGCCAATAGATAAAATTCGTTGGGTTGATAAAATATAAAATTCACTTTAGGTAATAATATTATATAATATCTGGAAAATATTTTATTTCGCTTATTATAGGTCACATAGCTATGTTATCCTATATAACTTTCAGTGAAGACGAATTCAGTTGGAAAATAATATTATTTTACTAGTTATAATAATAACTATGATAATTTATATTATATTTAGAAATCGTAATTATGGAATGTTTTTTTTTTTTTTTATGAGAAGAATTTAAACAATTTTTTTTTTTTACAGAATTAATTTACTTGAGCAAACTGGTAAGTGTCAACGATATACTATATTATTAATTATTAATTATTATACAATATGTTAAAACATTAAACAACTGTTTTTAAAGGGGTTCAATATAGGCAATTTTAAAACTCAATTTAAAAAGATGAAAATGTACCGTTAAAATACATTTACTAAGTATGATGGTACCACTTTTGGTTGAATGCGTATTTAAGTCTAAAGAAAATTTTTGATATAAAAACTGTTTTTCACGGAACAGACACCATTCAGTATTTAAATTATACTATAATAATTATAAGGATTCTACAGAATTGTTGAATGAATTACTACCTACTGTTTTTATTGTAAATAGATTGAATATATTTAAATAAATAATAAAAAAAAAAATTGCAATATTTAACACAATAATTTAAAAATATAAATAAGAAGATTATAATAATATAATAAATAACCCTATAGTATAATATGATAAAGTATCTGATAAATTTATCCTCAATGACTCTAATGCTCTACAAATTTTAACATTTTAACATAATATTATAAATGTTTGGGTCAAATTTTGTGTCATATTTCAAGAGCCAAAACACCTCTTGAAATATGAACAGAAGAAAAAAATTTGGGGTGAAAATGAGAGAAATAATCTAACGAACCAGGTATATCTATAGACTATATTATATAATGACGGTAATGTCTATGATTAAAACATATTAATATTATAATTATTAGTATGATTGATTATTAAGATAATACATTTTTGAATTTTGAATGTCTGTATAAATATTGTTAGAACTGTGTGACCTAAAATGTTGGGATATATATGTCTTAATGGTGGTTTTTTCCAAAAATTTGTTTTGCTATTCAATCATTTTCTATGACATGCAATATTGTTATAGCAATAAATTAATTCTTGTCAAACTTACCTGACGATAAGTGCTGCTAATGTGTTGTCTCCGACCTCTATCGTTAAATTCATACATGCCACTCCGAGTACGGCTCGTTTCTCTCGTCGGTATGGCGTGTATTAACTAAAAGTACCTAATGTAAACTAAAAACGCGTTCCTACGACACATCGCTTATGATATGCTTCCATGTAAAACGGGCCTTATACACAACGCAAGTACAAGAAAGAAAATTGTCGTCCTTCAGAACCAATTGTGTGTTCTTAGCTGTAGTATTGGAATGAATTGATCTATTATCAAATTTAAAGTTTAGAATATGAACTAAGATATATTTTTAAATGTTATTGATATTTAATAAATCAATTAATTTGAGCACTTTAAAATTGTAATATTTTTCATATTTATATTTATTATTCGATCTAAAATTTAAATAGGTAGGTATCAATAAAAGTCTAGTAATACTCTAACCTTTAAATTACAATTTATATAAGAAGTTAAAACTTGTTTTATGTATTTTATTACTTTACCTAACACTGTATATATTATTGTGCAGTTAAAGTAGAAATAAATAAAATGTATAACTAAGAAATAAATAAGGTATCTTAGGAGTATAGTTTCTATACCTATACAGGACAGTACCAGCACTATTATGGTAGGAACACTAGGAATCACGGTAAAAAAAGTCCGGCTAAAAAAGTCCGAGGCATAAAAAGTCCGCCGTAAATAAGTCCTAAGCCTAAAAAGTCCGGAGTAAAAATAAAAAAGTCCGAGATTGAATTATAAATTATCAGTAACTGTCAATCAACTGTCGTCAAAAAAATAATATTTAAAAACAAAATTACGGTTTATATATATAGCAATGTATAAAAATATTTAAAATAATATATTTAAAAAAAAATCGAAATAATTATTACAGACTAATATTGACACTACGCATCTAGTATTATTAATATATTTACAGAAACAATTCAATGATTATAAAGGTTGTCTAGTAGGTATTATGAATTATAAAGAACCTTACATTTCTGTAAGAACTTTGGCACAAATGATAAAAACAACCTCTTACAGTCAAATTTGAATCAAAAATTGTTTGGGCGGCCGAAATTAGAGCTTTTCAAAATCAACATTTAGGTGGGTTGGATCGGGAAATAATTCGTGCTCTTCACATTTATTTAAAATAGGTAAGTTTGAACATTTTTTCATAAATAGACATTGTCTTGCGTTTCAAAGTTAAATATGATAAACTATGTATAGTAGGTATACAAATTATCACCTTAATAATATACGATTTTATATATTAATATATTATAAAATCAATGGTACAGCTGTTCTTTTTAATACAAATACATCTTTTGTAGTATCCAAATAAAAACAATAACAATTAAAAAATATTTTATATTTTATAAACAACTTTACCTATACATTTTCTTACAGTTGAATTTGAAACACCAAGTCAGTCAAAAACGATCACAGATGAAAACCAATTTGCGTAAACTATATTGGCTAGACGGATGCCATTCCGAACTATATATAAAAAACAAACTACGGTTCCTGTCAACTTAGTCATTATTAAACTAACTCGGAGTTATGGTAGATATCTAATAAACTATGGTTGCACTGGTAATTTCAATGTATAAATCATACAAGTATAATATTGGTATACAACGATTCCAAAACATCGCTATTCAGACCTATAACACCTAACCTAACCCTATAATAGAAGTATAGAACGACGCTATATTAGTGGTATAATGCTTGCCCATACCATCGCAGAAAAAATTACCAATTTTGCCCTTAAACGTGAGACAGAACTGAGATATACAGCTACCAGGCAATTCAAAAGACTCAAATGCGTATGCGTCTAAAACTGTACGACTTGGTTTGATTAAGAAGGCAATTTAATGGAAACGTCAGTCCAGATGTTGTGACTGTACATGGGTGTATTTATATTTATATTGGTTTCTATTATTTGATTAAGATCCACACAAATTGTGACCAATTGGTTGTTCAATAAAAAATTATTAGGTACCTATATGCTCATTGAAATGTATATTCAATATCGAAAAATATTCTCTCAAAATAATTTTCATTAGGTTTGGACTAAGAACGACAAAAATATTATAGCATAGTCTATATGAAATGATACGCAAGTGGTAGGTAGGTGTAGGTATTGTAACAAAAGTAATTTTTTAGAAACGAAGCATTTGTTAAGAAAAAAAATAAAGTAGGTACTTCAATCTTAATTGTTAAGATGAATTCTTTGAGGTTTCTTTGTTGATGTTGTTATAAAATAACGTATCGATCCCGTTTTTTGGTTGGCACTGGTCTCGAGAATTTATTTTTTGTGTAGGTTAGACACATGCTTAATAAATTATAATTTATAATCTTACAACTCCCGGCCAGATCAATGTTCAAAGACCCTGCATTCAGAGTCCAAACCCTCGTCATCCGGATATAGTGTATGTATGTGTGTGTGTGTGTGTGTGTGTGTGTGTAGGGTGGAAGGGGGTGTTTTCAAAGAATCACAATAATAGGTTACAATTTCTATGGTACCTCTGAATTTATTATGATATATGCCTATGTATATAGGTATACAAAAACCGAATGTTGGTGACCACCGGTTTTCACCTGCAGCCGATCGGCCCGCCGCATCCGGTTTCCACGCCACCGCATACACTGCTCCCCGCACTCCTTTCGCTCCACAACGTAAAAAAATAAAACGACGCCTAATCGTAGCCTCAACTACCCGTGTGTACAACTGCCTGCAGTGGCCTGTCCACCAGCGCCACCCATCCGCAGTGTCGTCGTACCTGCAAACACACATAACCGTACACAAAATAACAATAACATAATATTACGTACGTCATAATATTACGTTTGATGAAAATATATAGGTAGGTAACATAATATTTTCACGTTACAATATGATTACCTCGTAGATTCCTCGTATGGATATCTCAATATCCACAGGTTTCCTTATCGTTTCCTCTTCCCCTCTCCGCTTTGCAGGACACGGTCTTCACTCTTCACCCCCTGTCAATAACCATCTCACTTATCGTCTTTCCCCAACAATTATATAGCTCCTCTTATGCGCTATTGGTCGTCATGATATGAGATCGACCACGACCGCATCGTACACGCGACATGCCTACAGCAGAATGCTTTTCCCGTCTCGCATCTTTTCCCGACGTTAACCATCACCTCAATTCTGGTTCCCATTTTGTTGTATAATGTCATATTTTGGTCTATTTTATAGAAAGAATATAAAAAAAAGAACTGCGAAGGCCAAAAATTATTGATCTCTGATTGTTTGCTGTAATAAGGCAATAAAAAAAATGACATATTATCATCGATGGAGAACCCTCCGACGTAGAATGACGGATATTTTCGTATATCGTAGTATCCATAATATAATAACGTTAGCAATAAAAAAAAGAACATAGCAGCGGATAATACGACGACGATGACGGCGCACACAGCTCAGTGTTTACAACCGGAGAGACCAGGCGGCAGCCACCTCCACCCCTCGTTCACTACTTCTTCGTCGTCAACCCCCTCGCCCCCTCGACAACCACCATATACTTCATTCGTGACCGTGCCTCGACCATCTCCTCACCGTCGTCCCATCGCCGGTACCGTTTGTACCTCCTCGCCTCACCACCGATCGAGCCCAGCCCTCAGCCACTGCTGTCGCCCGTGACCTTCAGGATGCAGGAGCGGAGGCGAAAACAATGTTTTCTCCGCCGCGTTCTTGTTATTGTTATTGTACCGGTCGACTTTTTCTTTAAAATATATTATGGCCGCTTTCAAGCGTATGTTTGTGTGTGTGACGCTTGTCTATTCGACCACCCACCAAAATAAAAATACGAATAAAAAATACGACGCAATAACAAAAACCGAAAACTACGTAGTAAAATTTAAAGAAACAAACTGCCGATCTACAGCTGAATAGTATATTAGGATTCGAGTGTTCCTCGTCATTGAGTAGGTCACTGTTATGGATGTATTAAATTTTAATTTGATGGTAAATAATTGAACACGATAAACGACGTGTCAGCCTTTATTTCTAAGAATATTTTATAATTTATTAACATTTTTATTAGTAAATTATTTTTCAAACGGGGTAGTAGGTTGAGTTAATTTTCGCACAAAATATCGCATAATATATAGCACACTAGCACGATATAAATGATAGGCTTCTGAGTGTTATATGCTAAGTTGAAAAATGTTCAAATTTGAGTATGTTACACTCTTATTACAGAACAAGTTTAAAATTATTAATAAAATAAATTAAAATATTATAAATAATTGAATTTTAATCCTCGCCTATAGGAACAATTTAATTCTTAAAAATCATATTTTCCATATCAACTGAAATTGTTTTTACTAAATTTTTTGATAGGTATGAACAAACTACACTTATTATCTGATAATAATTCCCATAATAGCTTATAACTATAAATTGATTACCTATTGAGTGATTTAAACGTTTTTTAGTTATACTCTAACAATGTAAGATTTATACATTTATATTTCGATAGTTTAGTCACAAATCACAACACGTTATATTGTTTGGATTTGTCAGCTAGTGTCGGCGTATGTGTGCGCTGAAAGACGACCCCGTAACAAATTAATACATTGTATAGTTTTCAAAGAGACTTTAATTTTATTGAACTAGGTATCTCGTAATTTTGCGTAAAACATATTATATAAACTGTTAAACTTTAATTGTATCTCACAGACACCCTCTCTTGTATTATACTGCAACGGTCAACGCAATGGAGTATTTTGTTCGTCTAATATATTTTCATTACTTTCCCGGTTCGTTTACTCGTGCAGGAGTAGCAGTCGTACAGCTATTAAAAGTTTATCTAAGCGTTTTCGTAAAAACGCGATAAACAAGTTAAACTTGGTGTATTAATACCACAACTTCATTCCGAGTAGGTACCGTATATATATATTGCGACCTATATATATAATATATATTAAATCTATATTGGCAGCAGACGTACACGCAACTAAAGAGTAAAGGAGAGATAGGAGAGACACATGGAGGTTAGCTAAATCAACTATATACATTTAAATGGAGACTAGAAAGCGAGTATGGGATCTTATATTTTTAAATAGTTTATACATTGTACATAACATATATTATTATTTACAATAATATACAGACTATATATATCAGCTACAATATATTATATCTATGTTAAATTATGTCCATGTTATCACACGGACGTACTATACTACCGAATATAGGATAATCGGTTCCTGGACAATTGGTCCTCGCGAAAAAACGGCACATGCGCACAATTGGCCCCTCTCATAATTGTATACACTGACGATTGGTTCCCGGCTTAAAAGTTATATACAAAATATTTTTTTAGCATAAAACTTTCTTATATAATATAATTTAAATAATAATAATAATAAATATTCAATGTTCAATATAATATTAACTATTCCCGTGACACTGAACAAAGAAAAAATAATTAAAAATTAAATACTTAAATACAAAATAATTTTTTAAAACGTATTTTCAATGATATAATACTTTTAGTATAAAACGTTCTTATATAAAATACCTAATTCAAATAATAATTATAATAAATATGTTTAATTTAATTATATTTCCATGCCAGGGCCAATTGTCCGTGCATAAAATTATGACGGGGACCGATTGTCCACATAGAGCAGTTTTGTTCGGGGACCAATTGTCCGTATACGGTATACCTATACTACCAAATATTAGGTATATACTAAAAATGGTATTGTTGTATTGTGTATTATGTTGGAAACGAATAAACTTTGGAAATAACATCATTACGATAAGGTACCTGTAATATGAGAATACACCTGTATTACACTACATACTTTTACACGTCATCTCGATGATAATAATTAATAATGACCAAATCAATAATGAGTTTTCTTCAGTCTAAATATCATACCCACATAATTTATTCTTTCATCGCTATAAATTACATAAAAAAGTGGGTAAGTGGATATCGCTCTGCTGTACAGTAGGTTATAAGTGGATCACTGTAATGGATGGTATTAAATTTGAATTCAATGATTTACCTAATATCCCTGTATACGAAAAACGATTCTGAGCTGAGACGGTTTGTCAGTGTGGATAATTTATATTATATTTATATTGTTATTACTTATTATTTATACGGTAGCCGGTAAGATGAATTAATATTTTTATATTACAACAAAATCGTTACCTATTCTTGGTTATTGAAATTACCAAGTTATGTAATTTCGTCCAAATTTAAACATAAAAAATAACTATAAAAAACTGTATTTTTATATTTTTGGGATTTTTTGGTTACAGAATAACCTATACTTACGTGGAACATTTATTAACATTTTTATTTGATAAAGATAGACAAACTTATAAGGAATCTTGTATGACATTTTAAAATGTTAGGAATTTTAACTCAAAATAATTTGCACATTTTCGTGATTTTTACGTATTTTGTCAAGATTTGAACTTTAAATGATTATAAAAAAATTGTGACTAAAAATAGAAAAAACTAAATAACTAAAAAATTAGAAACTGAATTTGAAAGCTAAACAGCTCAAAACAAGTCAAAATATTTTAAAAATTTCATTGTGTAAAGAAAATGCTAATATAAACTTTCAGTGAAAATTTCAAGTATTTACGTTTTTATTGTCATTTTTTTTAGAGCGACACCAAAATCCAAAACCGATTTTGCGTAAATATTGCCGTTTTTCCTTTATTTTTCTTTTGTTTTTCCTTGCACTTTTGAAAACTATTGAAATTTTTTTGACCAAATAACTAATTAGATTCACTTTCCATCGAACAAGTTACTGTTGAAGAAAATTAGTTTTACTGCCTCAACGGTAATGACAGACACAAAATAAAAAATAAATAAATAAAAATACACATCATAGTAAAATCAATACATTCATTGCTCTGCTCAGAATCTAAAAAAGAGAAGTCACTCTGCTATATAGTAAGTTTCGAGTGTAGGTACCTACTTCATCATTGAGTAGGTCACTCCGTATAGTGAACGTTAAATTTGAAATCAATGACAAATCATAAGAAACTAAAAACGGTTCTGAACGGATGAGATTGTGTTCACCTATATTTTCTAAGGATATTTTACAACTTATTTATACTACCAACTATATGTAGATTCTACTGTAAATATTTTTTTTTAATTAGGTATTCATTTCAAACAGGTATGATAATGATTTATCTTCAAACGATTTTTGTTATTATTTTAATATTCAAAAAAATTTAACAATGTAGGTAGAAACTTAAAACATTCTATACTATTACTTATTTTTTATACAAATATTTTATCTATCCAATTTGCTACCAGAAACCTCCAACAAAATTGAAAATGTATGCATTTTTATTTTCTATTGTTCCAAAAGTTGATGGCAGACACAAAAGAAAATAACTCATCATATTGTAAAACCAATTAATTTACACTCCGCTCGGAATGCAAAATAATTATAATGTTTAAGTTCACTTGTTAAGTATTAAGTTAAATAAAATTAATTTTTTACTTAGCTCTACATTTTTAACTATAGTTATTGGCTATTGCCCACATCCCACCTTCGGATTTTAGGTATATTGTTCACATAGCATATGCAGGATTAGAACGAATTTACAATATTTTATATTGCTGCATAATGTTTAATAGTATCAAGTTAGGAATAAACGTAAATTATTATACATAATGTTTTATTTTATTTTACATTTGCATAATATTATATTATTAGGTACCTATTATTTATCGTTACTATTTGAGATGGTGACTAAAAGCTTTATATCTTAACAGATGTTTGATTAGACATGTGTTACAATCATTTTTTAGAGCTATTTAAGTCAAATAATGGACGTAAAATAATTTATTATTTTATGACTTTTATGTATATATATTATGAATTATGGCGCATACTATACTAAGCCATGTGACATTATATTTGGCTCCACTAATAACTATTTTCGAACTCATACTATTTATTTTATTAACTGAATTAGTAATATTATAGAGTTATAAACTATAAATTGTGTAATAATAATATTCTATACTTTTTTGAAATTAATAATTACAATTTTAAATTCCACGAAAAATAATAATAATTATTATTATCATTCCCAGACACATTAAACATTTTGTATATTATTAAACATTTAAACGTATGAAACGATTTTGTAATTCAGAGTTCACATTAAAATTGTATACCAACAGAACTGAGTCAATGTACCTATGTTTTAAATTATTTAATATTTTAATCTGGTTTTATACAATTTTATTATACGCATAAGATAAACAAATTAAATACCACTACGTTCTTACAATTATTCTTTGAAGTATTTACGGTAAGTATACCTATTAATATAATTAATTATTTGTGCCTTGTGGTCAAAATACTTATTTAAAAACTTTAAAAATTTTATTCTAACGAATTCTAAGAAGGTTTAATTTTCAATGAAAAAACCCTTTATATAATAAGGGTATCTTAAAATAAAACATAATAAAGTTCCATAATAAGTAATACAAAGTAATAATGAATGTAATACAAATTGTTCATTGACTAAAAATTATGTACTAGTTAGGTAGTACACAGCTAAAATAATACAGGTAATTTGTATTTCAAATTCTCAGAGAAGCAAGAAAAGTATTGATTTTAAATAATCTGTTTACCTATAACATATCCTCGGAAAGGAATTGGGTGGTAAAAGCGCTCAGAAAATTTCACACAAACGCACTCATCTTTACATTCCAGAGCGTATACAAATGGGAAAAAAATAGCAAACATTTAAGAGGTAATTTTTTTCGAATTCACCCTAGTATATACGATTATGTATTAAAAAGATCAAGCTAATTAATTTTTATTAAAATCGTTGAAATGCCTAGTCTAGAAATAGCGTTTTGATGGATAAAATGGTCCGAAATAGCATTTAAGTACCTACATACCACGATAACGTGCTTTTTAATCCAATTTGATTATTTTATTTAAAGTAAAATGTACTTAACTCTCGATGATATTAATCATCAATTGTGCAATTATTATAATATCATATTATACAATATTGTGTATAATATATTTTAAATGAAACCTTTACAGTATATTGATGTATACAAATATAAGCTGCTTGTATTTCGCTTCAAAACTCACGGAGAATACACTAAATTATATACTTAGATATACCTTTAAGTATCTACTTAATGTCTGCAAAAACTGTATTAAACACCTACCGGCTACCCCCATTTATTCTTAAAAGTATAAACTTATGTAGACTACAATTATTGATTAATACGTAATAAATGATAATATTTATACAAAGTTGTTTTACAGTTTTGTACTTGTTAAATATATTTTATAAAATTAGAAACGGGTATATATTATATGAATATGATATAATATGTAATATGTAAATATTGTAAAACTAATATCAGAATTTATGCCCAACCGTGTTGTATAAGGTATAGGTACGCGTGAATACTATACAGCAGTTTATAGAGCCTGGTTTATATATAATATAACCGATATGGGTGACTAAAAGTTACTAGGCCAATTTATAAAACTTGAAGTGGATCAGATCATGAAATATAATAAAGTATTATAGAAAAAAATAAGAAAGTTATAAAATACTAAATAAAGGTATAGGTATAGTATAAGTTTTTTTACTTCAAAACTTGATTAAAATAATAACTGACATATTAATTTCTTTTGTTGATAAAAATGTGTCAACATACTTTTAATTGAAGTTAAATATAAGTTAATGTACAAGGTAAATGAGGTTGAAAAATGTTGTCATTCCATGGAGTTTAAGAATTAATATCAGCTATATTCTAACATAATATATACGTAATAGAAAAATACGAGTAAATGTATTGTTATTATTTTCTCATGTTGTTTTCACTAAATACACGACGTACTCTAAATATTAGATTCTGAGAGGCAAGATGGGTGTATTACATGATTGGTTTTACAATGATAATGTGTGTTGTATTTTTTAAATAAAAATAATATTTTTGAACTAGTAGACATTTTTTAGCTTTTACGGAAGAAAAAATGTTTGAAAAGATAGAAAAAATAACTGTAGATACCTAAAGCATTATACTTTATACTTAATACTTATACTTAGATTATAGTTATTTTCTCAGTCGATCAAATTTTTCAATTTAAAATATTTAGACTATTTTTAGGATACGTATTTATAAACATTTAAAATTTGAAATTTTTGTTAACAAGTTTGTTAACTTAAAAATGTAATGCTATAGCCCTGATGTTTTTGTATAGTAATTATTCAAAAATATCAAAATACACAGACAAGATAAGCGTTTAAAATTCAAATTTTTGGAATTCGAAAAAATCACGAAAATGTACAAATTATTTTAAAGTTAACATTTTAAAATTAATGTAATAATATAAGGTTTCTTATTAGTTGTTCTTACAGAAACCTAAAAATCTAAAAAAAAAAAAATATATGCTCCTATTTTTTTTTTTTTAGATATTTTAACTAAGTTTAAATTTTGATGAAACTGAATATTTAAACGAAAAAAAAACTTTGTTAGTCTTTTAGTTATTTTATTGTAATTCAAAGAATACCTATTATTCGTAGGGACTTGAAACTTATTTCTATTGAGTATACTTTATTAACTATAAACAATAAAAGCTTCAAAATTGTCAGATTTCTTAAGCTATTTATACCATGAACCTGTTCACACCGTTCTATGGTTATTTGGTAATTGGTATAGACGCACAACAATAGTAATATATTATATTATATATAATATATATGATTCGATATTATAATAATAATTAGTACTGCAATACATTCCATTTGTTTTTGTCAAAAATTAGTTCAACGTTATTACTTACAGAAGATAAATTATTAATGTCAATGTTACTATATAATGTAAAATAACGTTAGAAATATAAGGTTTATTGACGACCGTATCCGCTCAGAATCGTTTTTCGTTCTTGTATACAATGATTTATCATTGAATTCAAATTTAACACATTCATTTCAGTGACCTACTGAATGACGAGGTACACACGACACCTATTAGCTACATACTATACTGCAGCTGAGTAACTTTCCCGGTTTTTCCTATTAGTGCCTGGCCACATTATCCGTTTTTAACGGACCGTCAGTGACTGGTGAAAACGCATACGTTAGCTGTTAAAACCGATACATATTTATATGAATATAGGTGGCCACGTTGTCCGGTGCGCAACGTTCCGTCGTCAGTCAAACGGATCGCAACGCAACATGCTGCGTTGATAACATATAACGGGTAACGTTTTGTATATCGAAACTCGTTGTTTTTAATTATAGTGGCCATACCATCCGTTTTTGTCTGCCGGTTTTATCCGACCTAACAACGGATTGAAAAAACGGATCGTGTGGCCACCCGATAAAAACGGTCCGGTAAGCTCGTGCATTTTACCGGTCCGTTGAAAACGGATAGTGTGGTCCGGCACACAGACTTACGAGTATTCAATTTTATATGTCAATATTATGGGCTAGATAAAAATGGCACGCGGACCGGATAAGGTAATTATGGTAATACTTGGTCAAGCGCGGTTTCGCCGTCCGCGATGTCACCCGTGGACAGACAGCCGATATCAAACGTTAATAGGTATAGTTATAATATATTGCAGTGTGCATAAAATGTATTAGTGAAATGGTGGTTGTATATACGTACTTATATATAGTATATACGTATATACTGCAGATTTGACGATAAGGTCGCATTTTAGCATTGTTGTCAAGCCATATAGTATATACATAGTAGGTACATACCTAATATATATATAGTATATACATAGTTCATACGTATAATAGGCCCGGTACCTACGGTTTGGATAGCACGCGATGTCGACCTGCAATCGTCGTCGTATGGAAACCTGTTCATATTATTAAACCCGCACACGCGGTTCGTTATTTACTCCGTAATTGGAGACGCTCGATACACAAACTTCAAACTTTACTCCACTGTAGTACACGGACGTCGGTCGCCGGCGAAATGCGGACTTAAGTACTCCCCTGCGCGCGCATCATGTTCTTATAATAATATAATATAATAATAGTATACTGCAAATTGCGATATTCCCGTTGCAGCTGCAGCTGCTACAGGTTGTCTCCGCCGCCGTTTCCATTCGTCGTGACCAGATCGAACATGTAAACCATCTCGGGCCGTTCCTATTCCCGTCTTCAGATCGTTTTCACTTATTTATATAAATATTTAATGATATAATGCGTAAACTGAAAAATATAACATAACGGCACACGTGGCCGCGCTGCGTTATTATATTATGTATATTACTATAAAGCTGCAGGCCTGCGGCTTGTCAGTTTTTCTTGCGATAAAAAACTTATAGGCAAATAGAAATCCACAATATCACAATATCTCGGGTTTAACGTATTTATAATTTATACACACACCGTCGTGTATTGTATTTTATTAATATATTCGATTGTAATTTTTAATGTCTTTCGGTATTTTGGTATAGTATAGACACCTATTGGTATACATATACAAAATAAAAGTTATTCATTTTCACGTAATAAATTATGGTTTTTTATTTAATAGTTTATTATTATGTGACTTTAAAGTCTCCTGCACCACTTCCAAATATGAATGAAATAAATAGGAAATAAGTACCTAGGTACCCAATATAATATAATTTATTATATTAGTCTTATTAGTATAAATTAAATACTTGTTGCATTTAAAAGTTGATAACTCATAAGTCATAAAATACTATAGGCACGTTCTCTAGTTTTGCTTTATAGAAACTGAAAAATATTACTTGCATATTTTTGTAAATTAACCAATACAAACTAAAATGATATATTTAAAAAATTATCCCAAAGGAGGTTATATTAATCCCTATCTTACAAAATATTGGCTTTATCAGACAATCGTCATTTGAGGAAAAATATCTGTAATTTTTTTCATAAATATATTATTTTTAAATTTAAATAAAAACTGTTATTACTTATTACTAAATACCTACCTACTACAACTACTTTATTCCTTTTGTTTATTCTTTGAAAACAATCTAAAATTATACATTACTATAAATTATAATTATACGATTCAAGTATTATATTTTGCAATGCTATATCTAAATAATACTTTAAAAAAAAAAAAACAGTAAGTATTATAATTTGCAAGAGATAGTAAGGTATTAGCAGCTATTGGTAGACATGATTATCAACAATTTTTGGAAATTATTATTTTATATATATAAATATAACTATAGTATAAAAAACATTAATCAGGCTGGTTGTTATTTTAGGTCTACTATACACATAGTAGTACAGTACACACGTCATGATCGTGTACAAGGAGAGAAAATAACTGAATAAGGTTACCTTGCTGATCGAATTTAAAAACTGCGCTATAGAGTAATATTATATTAATATAGGTATAATAGCATGTTATATTACATTATGTTATTATGAAAATAAAAATCAATATTTCGTTATTAGCTATAATAATAATAATAGTATTTTTGTGAAATAATTTATATAACTACAGCAACATGATTTTAGTTTTAATTATCTAGTTTATGTTGCGAACAAGAAAATATAGCTTATCCGCCCTATACCTATCGTCAATTCAATATAAACATGGCCATCAATTATTAAAAATGTAGGTATATGGGTACCCATCAAATTTTCAATGATCTTTATAATAATATGATAACCCGGTAACGTAAACGTTCCGCAATCAATGTGACCGCCAAGGTCGGTGCAGCGAACTACAAACCATAATATACGCGATCGCATTTATTTTTCCTTCACCCTTACGGCCTTACACTAATGTTTAATCAGCTGAGTTCGATGGCCCATTTTTTTTTTCTGTACGTCTCGTCTGTATACTATCTATATTATTTACGTACGGACGATAAAACAAATTTTAGGGTTCCAAAGCGCACCTGCAGTCCACCCTCGTCACGTATACCAAGTATAAGTCTTGCGTACATGTTCATAAGTATTATTTCATTCTCACCACCAGGACCAGGTGTTCGTAAACTGCACCACAAGAATTACTGCCTTATAATCGACGTCTTATAATATTATAACGTAGAGGCGTGTTAGCTGTTACCGTTATTTTCCAGTATGCACATTAACATATTACCTAATATATACCCATACGACTCCGTATGACTAAACATCTGTTGATTATTTTTTTTTCTTAGCTTATAATATACCAAAACCATAAAACTCAAATTGAGGTAAAAAATAACCAACAAAAAAATTCTTGTACGTGACGAATAAGTATTGAAAATATATCATAGGCTCACGAACCTTAGTCAAATAGTATGGGTACATACGCATGTATAGTTTTATTTCAAAATCACTCGATAAGACAATAACAAAAAATGTACTGCAAAAAGTCATTGCGTATATAAAACGGGTTAGTAAAAAAACTATTGACGTCAGTTAAAAAACGATTAGATAAATAGGTAAAAACAAGTGGGAGAGAAATATGATAATGTAATAATATTATGTAAAAAAAAAAAAATTTGAAATTCAATAGTAGTCAGCTACTCCAACAAAAATATCAATGCAAGCGCGAGATAGTACGTGTTATAATATTATATATGAATAAGTGAGAGGAAGACATTTGAATAAAAGCAGATCTGTCATGTCTGGATTAGGTCAACATTTATCATACCATATTATTATATACTATACGATACCTGAAGCATTGTTCAAACACATCCATTATCCATAATACATAATTCGAACATGAACCGAATGTGTATAGATAATATTTACGATTTACCTACCCATATCTAAATAATGATTACAAATTAGATTCGATCAATTTAGTGAAAGGTCATTGAATTAGTTTTATTCTTATGGAAGTTATTTAAAAATGTATTACGAAATGCGCATTTTACGTAATAATGGAAACAAGTAATATTCAAAATATACATAAAATAATACATAAAATATAATACACATTGTACAATACGTATAGGAGGTAGGTACAGTATATTAATATTATAATTGTAAAATTTCACAGCATATTATATTTTGTTCTTGATTTAATTTTATATTTCCTGTAAACGTTTTCTCTTTATTATTTAAAAAATCGACGTCTTATGTAATGTTCTAGATTGGCAATTTTCTGCTCAAATAAATTTAATCAATGCGTGGGAGGTACAAGTGTATACCTTTTTAGTAGAAAGATATTTACAAGATATTTACCTTAAACCTACTGATTTTATTCACAATTTTTTTTTTTCATTTATAAAACATGCAGTTAATTGGAATCAGAATAATATTATGGTCGCAATAAACTTCGATTTGTTTTAAACTTCAGTATTTTACTAGCAGATATCGAATCAGTAGGTATATTTTGCATTAAATACTTAAATAATTACATAACGGCAGCTAACCATTGAACATTTATTATAGGTCGAGCACTTGTTGTAATAATGTGTAAAACTTTTCTAACCATACGTGAGTAGGTACAACATTCTCCTGTAGGTAGCAGTGTTGATAATAAATGCAGACATAATATAATATCAAATTAGATAATAGTTATTAAAACCATAGTAGTAGGTAGTAGTAGTAATAATACCTTTAATCTACATAACACCATTGATAACACTTAGCTGATAGCTTCCTGTATCTTTTTTAATTCATACTTATGCTAATAATTTCTTAATTACATGGCGCATTCGACATATAATCCAACTAAACGACGCGTATTTCATCTCATATATTATTATTAGTTATATATATATATATATTATATATGTATTAAAACACCGGATCGGTGTTTAGTATTTATATCATAAGAGTTGGGTAATAATATTATGAATACGTTTAATGTTTATAAATGCATAGAAACTCTTATAATATATAAACTATTTTATTTACATTTTAATTACGGCCAATTAATGTAGGTATGTTAAAAATATAATACAACTGATGTAACAATTATTGAAGATTGATGATTATTCATGTAGGTACGTACGCATAAAATATTTTTTGTTTGTGGGAAGGGAGGAAGGTTACGAATCAATATAAATTACAAATTAAAAGTTATAATTTATGAGTAAAAAATGTTTCGTATATAAATTCAGGAGCGGATGAACCCATCCTGTAGTGAACGTGCTTGCATGAAATGTTGACATTACAAAAAACGTTGTTCATTGAAAAACAAAATAAATCAATGAGACTATATAACATTGCCTCGCTTTTTTTCGATATAAACCCATTGGCCATAACCCACAGTTGCAATATTATTATAGTATTTCTTTAATTTCCATACCGTCGTAAAGTAAGATAGAATTAAACTCATCTTGTCATGACGATGAAGTAGACATCAATTTACCTACAACATAAATAAAGAATAAAATACTCACGTACCTACCATTTACTAATAGTGTTTTATGAAATTTTTGTGTCACATTGCTGAAGATTTGAAATATGAAATGTGACAGTTGATAAAAATTGTGCAAAGTATGTTATTATAATGATGATTTGTATTCAAAATATTCCGAGTATTATGAATAGACTGCAATATTTTAATGCGTATTAGCTGCCTATTAATTAATTTAAATATGACTTGTATAATATTGTTTTGATAATTATTGAACATTATTTTGAGTTAATTATACAGTTTAAACTAATAACTAATTTATGGCTTATTGACATAATTTAGTTCCAGCTGTGTAGCATCTTATATAATAATACAATATTACAAGGTGTACACGTGAGTATTGAGATAAAATTATTTTTTCTGTATTTTCATAATCATACAAAAATTCTAAAAGCAGAATTAAAAAGTTTCGTGTTGCAGCATCAAATATCAAGGCTCTAGTTATCTTTGTCCTCCATAAATTGTATTCAATAAAGTAAAATAACGTTCGTAGATAATATAATTGTTATAATAATACTTACAAATTATTATTGGCAACTGACAAGTGAGTGTTCAATTTACATAGTACATTGAGCAGAAACACGTCTTATTTTTTAGCAATAGGTAGTAATTAATATTTTCACATGTTTTCGGTAATGTTTCATTAGCAAAAATCTGTTTATAAAAAAAATGTTTATTAATGCTGAGTGTCACGCTATACCTATGGTAGGTTCTCTTTTACAATGACAATACGTCATTTTTGTAACTATATCGTTACATTCACCAAAAAACTATAATTTCTGTCATTTGTATCTGTGCTATTCTGCGCTATACTATATTATTAAAAAAGGCAATATGTGTTCGTACGCGCGCGCGTGTGTGTGTGTGTGTGTGTGCGTGTGTGTGTGTGTGTGTGTGTGTGTGTGTGTGTGTGTGTGTGTGTGAGCTATTCGCAGCCAAGTCTATCACACTAATGGTTTTGAAATTTGGTACAAATAATATGTAATCCTATACTCAAGGAAGTGCACCTCAAAGATAATTTTTTTAATTCCAAATTTTTAAGAGGGGCTCACACGCAGGGATTTGTCGGCTAAAGAGAAATGAAAATATTATTTTGTTTGTTGGTATAAGGTTGCCATTGGGCATTGGCTACCGAAAATAAAATAGTTTTTATATTAATTGGATGTAATTTTAAACTTGTGTTTTATACTTGGTAAAAATAAACCAAATAACTGTATTTAAAATCTGTGCAGTTTACTATAGTATACATTTAACGGAGTTTAAGAAGGGGTCAATCCACGGGCATTTAATTTGTCACGGACAACGCCGTGTCGGATCAGCTAGTAATATCATAATACACGTTTACTTTATAGTTTGATAATATTATTGCCAATTTCATTAATACTATTTTAACTTTATAGATTTACGATGAACAATACAAGTTATTTAATTGCTACTTATTTTATTCAATATTATCTAAAAAAAACAATTCAATATAATATGATTAAACAATGACGTAGGTACTTAATGTTTTTCAAAACTACTGAAGGAGGGTAAAATAAAATGCTGCGTATTAGGTTTATATAATTAATTACAACCGTTCAAGTATGTAAAATTAAATGATTATCACTAAAGTATTCTATAAATATATAAAACTGCTTTGATAAGAACCTTTAGATTATACTAGGCAAATTATATTTTATTATTTTAATCTCCGCTTAAAGAAGCTAATTAACAGGTACTCTAGAATAAAAATTATTTTAACATATTAAGGCAAATAGAGTATATTTTATGTATATTGTATATATCTACTATTATAATATACCTATAAGACATAAGTAGGTAATATATTATTTCATGTCAACCAACTGAGTAAGTGAATTTTTTTTATCATATATATTTTTTTTTTCATTACCCATGTCAAGATTATATTATACGGGGACCTATCGATTCCGCCAATGTAGCATCGATTCCGCCAGTATCGACTCCGCCAGTTCAGGTAGTCTAAAAACAACCTATCGATTCCGCCACCAACCAATTTTTACCTCGACCAGGCAACTGCTGCTGTCAACCCGTTTTTGTTATAATAATAATAATATATTTAAAAAATTTAAATATAAATTAATTTAGTCAAATATAGTTTTAAGTTATACAATGATATATTTATAGTATAATGGATGCCAAACTAATGAAATGTGAATTAATATAATATAAAATAATACAATATAGTTAAATAAATAAAATGTTACAATAATGATAATATAGGTTTTTACAAATTAAGTCAATATTTAATTTTACTATAAATTAATTTAGTCAAATATAGTTTTAAGTTCTACAATGTTATTTTTTATAATGGGATGATGCCAAACTAATGAAATGTGAATTAATATAATATAAAATAATACAATATAGTTAAATAAATAAAATGTTACAATAATGATAATATAGGTTTTTACAAATTAAGTCAATATTTAATTTTACTATAAATTAATTTAGTCAAATATAGTTTTAAGTTTTACAATGTTATTTTTTATAATGGGATGATGCCAAACTAATGAAATGTGAGCGGTTAATTTTTTTAGCCTCATAATCTTTTAATAAATCTTCGATTTTTTTTTTTTTTGATGAATATATTTTGTGTTCTTCCTAATTTTTGTTTTGTGAGTTGACCTAAGAATAATGTACGTATCTGTTTGGATCCTTGTGTTTAAGACGTGTATAAATAAAAAAATGTTTGGGTGTGATTTTGTAAACAAAGAATTGAGTTTTGCATGGAAAGATTCACAACTATTTGTGGTTCGCTCAGAACTAATGGAGAAAGAGGCCCAAACATTGGGTGGAAATCTCGAAAACTCGTCAATGTAGTTTTCAGTTAAATAATCACAAAATGTTAACATTTTTGGATCATTAGGGCAGTGTGCCATAAACTCTTCTATAAAACAATCAGAAACTTCTTCTGGGCTTAAAAAAGAAAGTCCGAATATTTTTCTTAACCAGATTCCGGACTCACAGTTTTTATTTGGACAATACTATTAGTCGTTTTTCGTATCATTACGCGTATACAAGTTAGATTATCATCAGACATCAATTAGCGATAACATTTTTATACAGGTATTTCATATAATATTTATAATATAACTATGTAAGTAAAATAAAACTAAAATGTTCGGGAAGATTATTTTTTCCCTGGCGGAATCGATAGGTCGTTTTTAAACTACCTGCACTGGCGGAATCGATGCTGGCGGAATCGATAAACCTTATACCCAAGTATAAAAAGGTCTGGCGGAATCGATGAAACCCCATATTATACGAATTAAGAAAAAATTAGAAAATCTAAAGAACCTTTTCTGATTTACCCGACAATCGTTCAAACTCTTCGCAAACCATGACGATTTTTAATGTATGTATAATTATATCAGATTAGATTGTGAGTGCTGAGCTATCATGAACGCATTGTTTTGTTATCAGGCACACGAATCTTATTATATTAAAATGATTATTGCTTGACCACCACTGTTTGGCACGTCTAAACTAACGCATAAAATATGTATACATAATACTATAATAACAATAATAATAATAATAGTAAATGTACATAATAATATATATTTTATGCAACGCGCACGCATTTATAGGTGTATCATGTCAATTACAAATTTGAATACTTATAGTGCATAATGTATATATAGGTTTATCATATTACACATACTTATAATTTTAATAACCGAACACTATAATATTATGATGCGTGAAACACAATTCGTGTAGGTAATATTAGGTATATAATATTATATAGCTGGTACATGATAATTGACAATATTAGATGTTGCGTGCGGAGAAAATAACATTATATTATCTATATGTACCTACCTATGTCGGTGCATGTCTGTCTGTTGCATCAACACCTATATAGTTGCTAGCAATCTGGATGTAAATTTGTAAATCGTGGAATTTGGAGGACACAATTTTAATACGCGTGTAGAGCCTACGTGCATATTTGGGAGCGAGTAGGAAAACAACCGAAGTGAAACGCATTCTTTATTGGCACATGTAGTTTACTCAGGATTTATTTGCTGTGTATTGTAATATTATGTCTACCGGCTAAATACGTACACAGTACACACACACAATGCAGTAAGACACATTCGACCAGGATAAGAATGTATTCAAATTACATTGCAGTGAAGCGGAAAAACTTTAAACATTATAATATGTGTATATATTGTATTGTCGTATTATTGGTTATGAAACGTACCTACACTATACGTGTCTTAAACATCGCGTAATGATTGTCAATTGGCCTTTGATAGCACAACAGTTATTTAGACAATAATAAACATGCGTGTTTCGCGCGGTAGAGTAATAATAATTATAATTTATAAACTGTGAAGTCATAAAAAAAATATGATTTATAAAACGTTCTGAATATGTTTTCATAAAGGTTATTCGAATGTCAAATAAATGTATAAATGTTTTTAAATATTTGATATGATATGAATAAATGTATTTATAATTGTTTATTATAATACCTGTGCAATATAATAATATCTAACAGTACAATTTTAATACATATTTGTAAGCCATCAAACATATATTAACATAAATATGTTTCGGCGGTACTAAAAACTATATAATTTTAATTCAAGAAGTCTGTCTTCCAAACACAACCATATTCTCAGACCTTCTCTCACCACTATAAATAAAATCACAGAGATCATACACGATCCTTCAGATATCAATATACATATGTATCTAGATACGAAACGTTATATACATATATATAGAGGTTGAAATAAATCAATGATGAATACCTAGTCATTGTGTGGCATTGAGGACAATGAAAAATCAACCCATCAGTAAAAAACGCAATAATATCACATTTAACGTCCCAAATCTCAATACTATCCAAAAGCGGTCTCCAATCCTCGATAAAATCAAAATGTGACCCCGCAACCAGTTAGTCCACAAACTGGAACTTCAAACAAAACAAAACGTAATAAAATTGTAAGAGACAATTTAAGTGTTTTAATTAGTGATGGGTAGATTTATCAGGTAAATTCCAATAATTTAAATTGAAAGTGTGGCGCAAATTACATTATATTATGCCATTCGTTTTTGTGGTGCAGATTACCAAAATTAATATACGGTTGTGATGCAAATTATATGTTGTGTTTTAAATTTAGACTACATAGGTATGCACTTAAATGAACCTGTTGGTGCCTCAAATCACAAATAGGTACTAAAATTGGTAAAATGTACCATCTTCCAAAACAAGATGTCATGCAATAGACACCTCCTCAAGAAATTCCAAGGGATCTCGAGATAGTAAATTATAAGCTGCATGTTATGCATATCGACCATACACCTATCTCATACACAGTTTCCCAGTAGATAAAAAAAAGCTAAACAGTATGTACTAGGTAAAACATAAAATAACTATGAATGGCAAACTTATAAAAACTTAAAAATAAAATGCAACATTTTGGATCAAATATCTTCAGATCTTTCAAATCAATTTCATCATCACCTCAAAACTCTTAAACAAACTATATATACTATATAGGTATGTGTATAGGTAGGTATACACTATACCTAAAACTGTAATTTTATTTATTTATTCGTCTTTGTTCTATTTATTTAGTATTATTAATTAATTCATTATTATAAATTTATAAACACAATTGTAAAACTATTTAAATTCTTATGGCCTATGTTGCCATGGGTCACATTGAAAATAAAAATTTAGTGTATCATTTTTCGATATCATACATTTTTGTTTCACAAATCACAATTGATAACTTATAAATTATATAAGTATTATTTGTTCGTTACAATAATCTAATGAACTCGCATTAATTAATTCTGCAATCACTTTAGTATTTTTTATTATGATAATATATTATTATATTTACAAAAAATTCTCAAACAACGATATGTGCAGCAGAATAAAATGTTATTTCATTATAAGCTACAATATTATCAAAGACCTAATACTTCTTTCTCTTCACACTAGTTCATAGTAAATATATTGTGAATTCAGATTTGTATAGGTACCAGAAAAATTTTTTTTTACATACCTACCTATTATATATTATCAAATTTACTTAGCTGTTAATGTTTTAGTGCCTATACCTAATATAATATAATTATTTCTTAAGTCAGTAAATTAGTAAAATATGAGCTAAAAATACAATTAAACGCTAAAATATTACCTCATTTTTATCAAATATTTTTATTTTAATTATTTTAGGTAATTCAATTTTCTATGTACCACCTATACAACACAGATGTCATTCTTCATTCAAATTTAATATAATTGTTGACCATGATTCAAGAAAAATATTTACCGATGTGGTTTTTGATAAACCATCAAAATATGCACTAAAAACTTTGAGTATTATTTGATCACAAACTTTTTGAAATGTATTGTCTACTTACTAAGCATACGATAAAGTTAACCAGAAAAAATATGCAAATGCATAAAAATCCTTGCTCTAGTAATATACTATAATTAAAAAGTAATTGTGTTATTGGACTGTAAAGTTTAATAATACTTTATTATGTTCTAACCGTACTCGTTGATTTACTATACCAGATACGTTGGCTAAAGTTGTCTATTTACATACGCATACATATATAGGTGGATACTGATTTTATTAGTTTGCGTTTTTCAAATAATTGAATAAAAACGGATTTTGTTGTCAATGTAAAATAAATTCTAGGTGACTATACCTACTCTAAATTACTCAGTTGAAACAAGGGTAGACAAGAGTAATTGACATTTTGTGCAATATAATTGCGACCTGCAAAATAATTCTTTGTAGTGGGTAGTAATGAAAGGGTTTCGTTCGGTTAACTTAATGTCGCATTGTCGCTTATTTTAATTTTATTTTTTATACCAGCTATATTAGTTCTTATATATCTTATATATCTTTATATTGGCTTTATAGATCAATAGACAATAGTTAAAGTTACGCAAATCTAATTAAGTCGGCTACATAAGAAATTATTATAACTAATATTATAATAAAGTATTATAATATATAGTATTATGATGTATCTATATTGTTATGGTACTATATACATAATTTAGTTTAAAATATTATGTTTGCAGTATATGGTGTTATTGTTTTTATAATGAAAAAATGGGACCAATTGAGTGGGGGTGAAAGAGGGTGATCCAACGTATTTTCTCGTTCTCCACCGTTAATCATACGTGAAAAAGAAACAAAAAAAAAACACTGTGGTCCATTTTAAATTATTTTAACTATTTTATAATATTATGCACGTACGTTTTTTTATGTAGCTATATAATTAAATTGCTTTGCAAGTATATAATATAAGTGGGTTTTCAAGCATTTTTAAATTTAATTTTACGATTTCTTATAGGATTTTAATTTTTATAAGTCATGTAAAAATGAGTATTTTTGTCAACTTTTACGATTTGTACTGTTTTTTATATTATTTTTCTACTGATGTGCAAAATCAACAAAGTACGTATGAATCAAATTGCTTAAGTTTTTAAAATATATATTTAAAATTTAATTTGTAACTACAGGAATGTAAAATTAATTCTTGAACTTATATTTATATATATTTTTATGTTACAATTTGTATTAGGTATTTTATAAGTAAATACCTAAATGTATTAGATTACAATAACACGCGTTAAGTAGATATACCTACCTATAAGGATATACTATATGCAATATACATAACTAAACAACAATAATAAATATATCATTAAATTTTATATTTTTATTTTTATTTGATTCACAAGTTTTTTAGCTATACCTATTTATTGACCTTTTTCGACGTTGTTGATAACACGATGAGTTCTGCATCCGCGTTTATACGATTCAAACAAATACAATTTTTGCATATTAACTTCCACTTTCAAGTACAGCTTCTGGTATTATATTCTATTATTATTAATTAATATGGCATAGTTGCTTTAATTACTATCAGAGCACACCATGTAGGTATAAAATAATAATTACTGGGTACCTAATTATTAGACTCGTATTACTCAGTGGATATTATTATGATCAACCATTTTCAAGACGAAAACAATTTTTTTTCTCAGAGCCGATACCAGAAAAAATAAATATTAGCCACTATAATATTATACAGTGTATACAAATTATTTTCGTTTGATCGTAGTTTTCATTACAAAATTGAGAGAGGGCTAAAGAGTGAGAGAGAGATCGTATAGGGGATATTCATCACAACAATCCAACACCCCGCGTCCCGCTTACTACTTTGCCGGGACACACAATGTAAAAACACCCTTTACATTTGCAGGATGCTCTCCAGCTGCTGAAATTCATTCTTCGACAATCGTCATGTATAGCCAGAGCTGCTGCAGCCTCGAAAATATTTATTATATAGGTATACCAGTGGAGTAGCGCACCACACCCTTATTATTATTATTATTATTATTTTCTTTTTGTCCCTCTCTCACAGGTGACCGGCATGTGTGTGCCTGCACGTTAAAAAAAAAATAAACGAGTATGACGAATTGCGGGAGAATTTTTAACTACGTTGTAAAAACAACATATCATATGCTATATATGTACTGGGTGGTTCACCAAGCACACTCACTACCTTGTTTTTCTCCAAAAACGTGTTTGTTCAAAATCTGATTTTTGGAATTTTTAGATATACTTTATGACCATATTTTTATTTGTTGAGATCTTTTGTACTGGTAAATTAGCTTTCTGTGTACAGATAGAAACTTCAATTTTTCAAATGAGAACTTCCTTTTTCTATACCCACTGTAAATTACTTAGCCGATAATTTTTGTCAAAATGTTGACGTGTTAGAATGAAAATTTTAAATTTTAAACTATAGTTGTTTTTGAGTGTACTATGTTAGGATAATAGATCCATGGTAATAGGGTTGGAAAATCTATCACAGCGGAGCACTCCCTGAGTAAAACAAAAAAAAATTAAAGAATTTGTAAAAAAAGAACATTGAGTATATTTAAAAATTTAAATTATCAGGATTCGGAAGAATTAATTCCTAGGGGAAAAATGGGGGTTATATGCTTTATGAATCACCCTGTATATAGTGCCTGTATACTGTATACATAACAGGGAAAAATTAATTTATTATCCTCCAAGACATATTATAATACGCATATGTGTGATGTTGCCACGCTGGGGTTTCATTCATTCATATAATATATTATTATACATGCGTATTGCATTCTTAAATTCTTAATAGGTCATGCAAATACACACAAAAAGCATTATTTGGTCGCACATGTTTTCGAATGCACTGTGACACATATATTATCAGACACTATAAGCTGTCAAAAAACTCGACGCTTTTATTCCTTGTTTAGACGATATAGTTTGCACTATAATAATATATTGTGCTTATATAGCTATATTGTTAATATCGCTGCGCCTTCGAAAATTTAAAAAAAAACAAAATTGTTACAAAGTGCATTAAGGTATTGAAATGACTGTTTAATGGGTATAATTATTGTATAACAACATAAATTGTTCGGGGCCTGGTGTAGTTCGATGGTTGGCCTCAGTTACTAACGTATTCTGAGGTCAAGCATCAGCCGGCGTCGCTAGTTCTAGGATAGGTGACCACTAGAGTTTTTAGTCATGAATCCTCGCCCCACATACACGTGTTCCTCAACCAACCGTTCCCCTTCCCCCTACAAAATGCCAATGCTTCAATAAAAGATCAATAAAAAAATAAAAATGAAAATATTTGTTCGATTGGTAAATAATGTCGTTCGCTCTGTTGCAGCCAATATTTCTAACAAAACACATTGTTTGAAAAATTTGCATTTTTATTTTTCTTAAGCATAATTTTATAATTACTAAGAATATGAAAATAACATTAAGAAGAATCTAAAACTTCTATTAATACGAATATGAGGAATTGAGGACGTTTAAAATTGTATTATAATTTGAGCGTTTAAATATGTATATGTAAATACATCTAACAGAGCGTTTTACCAAGAATACTCGTATACATTTTCAAATCATCATAGCCCCCATATATTATCGTCGACCAGAGGACCACAATATGTCCTCATTGTCCTTAGTATTATCCTTAATACAAAAGTTATTCTAGGTTAGAAGTAAGTAGAGGGTAAGTATATTGTGCAAACGGTTCACCATATGTGGAAATACCACAACGAAAAAAAAATGTAGTAGTTCTTGTCGTTCGGATTTTGATTTAGATACATCAACATTTTCAAAAATGCATCTGCTTAACAATTTCAATGAAAAGAAGGCTATTCTCATATAAAAATAGAAGTAAGTAAAGCCACAGGTCACTTCTTAAATGGTATAAAAAAAAATCGAAGTACCTATATGAATACATGGTCAAAAATTAGTATCTATATACATTAAAATTCCAAAAACCAGAATTTAAAATACATTCACTATGATTATTAGAGGAAAAAATAATGTGCATGGGAGAATGGTCAGCATGTCAGTGGAACTCCTTATTTATATCGATTATTTTATTTTTTGTTTTCAATTAAAAAGTTCATTACAGATTTGAAAATCATACAATATAAATACCTAGTTAAACGCGTTATTTTAACCTGATAGCTAGGTAGGTACCTATTATAGTTTTTAGTGAAATATTTTGGTAAGTCTTTAATCTGATTCTTATTAGTTATATGATAATATAATAACTTGTAAGGTATTTTAAATTAATAAAGACCCGTCTATAAGCATTTAGCATGCAATAATATAATATATTATAGATAGTTAATTGTTATACAATGCTTATGGCCTTCAAAAATTTTAAATCTAAATTTATCTAATACCTTAAAAGGTTATGTGTTTATATTTACTTAAATGTATGTATATACTACAATATTTATATATTAATTATTTTAGCATTATTGATTATTTTTATTTTTTATATTGTTATTATGTTAATAATTGTAATTTTTTTAAGTGATAAAAATTATCTATATTAATATTATAGTAGGTAATTAAAGGTTTTTGTGTAAAAAAACGAGTCCACGGTAACACTAGAAAGTTAAATTCCAAAGTACAATCAATAATTGATTGCTCAAAATGGTGTACTTACCTACACTTAAGTAGTTAAGTTGTACTAAATGATCTCGTGTCAAATTATTGCAGGTCACATTGAGTAATGAATAGCGATATGAAATTGTATCGAGAAAGTTGAGAATTTCATAGCAATTATTTTTAGATAATTTTGAAAAAATATAGGTAAATAGAGAAATTTGATGCAAAACGGGACAGGAGTAAGAAATTATATAAACTTAACTATACTATTGAAATATGAAACTGATTTGATAATATAGTTCTAAAGAATCTACCTAAAATATAATTCGAAAGATAGCTCAACCGATTTAATCCAATTTAAAATTCTAACCACCCGAATAATTTCAAAAAGTGCTACAAAATAAAATGAACAACTAAATAGTTTGAACATTTCTCAAAAAACCGCTAGTTTTTAGCAACAATTTCATTCGAGTGCATTTTGATCGTTATTATTATACCTTTTACGAGATGGCTTACCGATTATAAGTATATTATGAATTTTAATTTTAAAATTACTAAAAATTATGTATGCTACCATATTGGCTAATATGCGATTAATGTGTTATGCGACAAATTTGACACGTGACAAAATTAATTGCCGTGACCAAATGTAAGCGATTATAATATCATGACGTAAATTCGAATTCCAAAACAATAGAAATAATAATAATTCAATAATAATATGTACCTATTATTTAATATTAGGGAAGTGTCTTATTGTACCTTGTACGGTTGTACCTATACTATAAATATTAATATAATATATACATTTTAATATACATTTTATATATTATTTGATGAATGATGAATATACGCTTATAGAATGTCTTTAAAATATTATAATATATTATGGAAAAGTATTAAAACATCTCACCTCGATATACTCACCTGATAAAAATGTATCGGTTTACAATTTTACATTGATTTCCATTTGTAATTTTGACGTCATGTTTTATTGATAAACAATATAATATTATGTGGCAGTGCCGTAGCCAGGGGGGGGGGCACTGGGGGCACGTGCCCACCCCGAAATCCTTTCTTTTTTTTTTGGTTGGCCATAGACCCATAGTACATCGCACAGAAATTTTTAAATTTATATAATTCAAGATAAATCTATGATAACGAATAACAATAAAAATTATTAATTTTATAATTTTGTATTCATAAATGTAAAATAGTAAAGATAATCACAGACTTTAGATAAGAAATACAAGTGTATTCCATTTTTTTTGTGAACACGGTTATGGTTTGATTTATTTAAAGTATCATATTATTAAATCATATTATATTATAACATGTTTTGTGCTCAAGCGCCAAGTGGTATAATGTCACCATTAACTATATTATAGTTAATGGTGACATGGTATATTATTGTTCTATGATTATAGTTAATGTGTTTAAAACACATAGTAATAATATTGATATAATGTTCTTAATATAGCTACATTAATTAATAAATTAATCTATCAATATATGGTTTAACATAATATTAATACTTTGTTATATTTTTAATTTTTTATTTTTAAAAATATTATTAATGAAATACTAATAATACTTTGTTATGTTAAATATATGGGTACCATAGTCGTTAGCATATTATAATGGTAGTCATACATATAATAGGACTGTAGTAAACATTTTATAAACAAAGGGGTCATAAAGTAATAGGTGATAATCGAGTATTCTAGCATTGCAAAAATTGAGAAAAAATTAAGTGCCCCCCCCAAAAAAAAATTCTGGCTACGGCACTGTTATGTGGTATGATAAAAATATAGATATGCATATTAGAATAACGGGTTTTTGACACAAAGTTGAACGATTTCTAGTGAATTTTTCTATACTTCACAAATATTACGGACACTCTGGTTAAAATTGTATTATTTAGAAATATTAAAAACTGTATATTTTGTACAACGCACTATAGGACCGACAGTGCGTAATATGTTTTGTTTTTTCGATAGTAATACGCCTTTATAATACTGTGTCCTGTTTTCAATCATAATAATATACGAAACCATGATTATACATGCAGCATGAGATAAATAGGTACATATGTTTGGTCGGGTTCCTACATTATATTATAGTCCTTAAAATGTAAATATATGCAACCCTTTATTTGGTTGTTCAGGGAGACATAATAATAAGTATCCTATTGCAAATAATAAATTGTATGCAATAATATTATTGTTATACAATATTGCATAATATAATATTATTATAATATTTTATTCTTTAGTAACACATTTTCGAGCACAATTATAAAAATATAATATGTTTCTTAGTGTGAAACTCATAAAGGTACTACGCATTTAATGTTTTAAAATATATTTTCACCAACCTGGAAGGAATTTTCGAAACGCGTACACATATAACAATAATAATGTAAAATCTCGTATTACCTATGACATTTTATTACTCTAATGTTTATATTTTATTCTGGTTATGTTGCATTACCTATTTTAATTCCATCGCATTTCATAAAAAGGTAAACAAAACTTTATAATATATTATGTAACACACAACCATGAGTATCTATAAAATGTATATAATGTAATATAGTTTCTGTAAAATCTTCGAATAATTTAAGCGGCGGCTTCGCGTATAATTCTAGATTATTATTATCGTATGAATGGTACTGTGAAACGTAATAATAATATCCTCCTTTATCCCCTCAAATCCTGATGTGTACCTAAACTGAAAAGCCTCCCTCCCCACCATCAAACGACTCCCCGCTGCTATATATATAAATACACAATACACCTATAGAGTATAGAGGTATTATTGCTGCTTACAATATAATATTATATGCGTAGAAATTCATAAAACAAACACATTTGAAATACCTAATTATTCAATCCGCCTATAATATTATAATAATGACGATGGCGATGATGCTGGAGACGATAATGGATAATAATAATATAGTATAACGATGCTCTGCACGTTGAACAACAGACGACTGGCATCGTATCCACCGTATTTCGTTTCACCGGATGAAACCGATAACTGTGCAGCATTATATTATACAGGGTGATTCCTCAGGCGTGCTCGCACGAAACTACTTAAGTAGTACCAGTATAATATGAAAATCACAAAAATTTTAAAACATAGACCAGTTTTAAGTAAGAATATTTGAAAGCTCCCAAAATCAGATTTTGAATAACTGCATTATTGAAGAAAAAAGGGAATGAGCATGTTTAGGGAATCAGCCTGTATTCCTGCAGTGTTGAAGGAAATTGAAATATATCAAATAACTCTCAAAGAAGTAAAAAAAAATGTTTTCATTGACATTTGACAAAATAAATTACCTACATACACCATTAAGAGTCAAAAAGTTAAAATCTCAAAAATTCATATTCAAGAAAAAAGTGGCGGAGATTCCTAGCAGAAAAATGCTGTGCAGGAGCCATGCAAAATATCAGCGTATAATTTTGGATACGTAGGTACCTATACGTAGGTACGATCCCCATCTTACGGACATCACATTTTCAGGACATAAAATTTTGAACCATTGTACAATGGCATATCATGATATTATGATGTAGTTTACGTTTTCAATAACACAATTTTGTAAATACATTTTTCTTTTGTTTACTTATTTAAGAATCGTTTCATATTTTTCTGTTTTTCCGGAACACTCTGTACATATTATAGGCCTAACCTTCACCGCGCGGTCGTCCTCTGTGGTGCCCAGATGTTTACGGCGGCGGTGGCGCATAATAATATTATATACACATGCGTATATACTTTGGTAGGTATGTTATACGATGTGTATATACACCAAATACATACATGCGTATATGCACATAATAATATATATAGGTAATAAAACAACATTATGTGTATACGCACGCCGGTCTTGTGCACATAATAAGAGACGGATACCAAGACGACGTAGGTATATAGTTGGTAACGCAGTCTCTCATATACCTATATAATATAATATATACGGACGGGCTATAGGTACCTAACCTAAAGCTGTTTGTCCCCCCTCCCCCGCTCGCCAACGGAATCTCACACACACGCACGCGTGCGCACTCGTTTCGAGGATCTTTTTTTCCTCCACATCGTCCGTCGTATACACTGTTCGTATATAATATAGTCGGCAAAGGTACCACATTACATATTAATATTATACCTATATAGTTTATATATATTAGGTTGGTATATGATGAATGGTATATTGTATATATATATATGTACAGGTAATGCGTTTCGTGACTTCGGCAAGACTGAGGACGGTGTTCCGACGTGCGGTAGCGGGGACCAGTGGACGACGATTACCACGATTAAACGCATATTTATGCTGTATTATACGAGACGACTGACGAGACTTGTTAAGTCTGCAGCAGATGACCGGGTGTGCGTAAAAGAAAAGACTTATAGTTCCCAAAACTTATGAACCCCAACTCTCCGACGGCGCGTTATACAAGCTGTAGATTATCACTAAAATATTTCAGTAAAATAATATCACCTACCTACTTTTTGCTACCTACCTACTTTTGAGTACCTACTTTTACACTATGGTATATTTTTATCGCCAAAACAAATACGAACTAATGAATTCAAATAAAAATCAAAGTGATAGTATTAAACAAACCCTATATACCATATTTTAGGGTATTCGCGTCTTGATTTTATTATTATCATACGAGAACAAAGGGGTCCACTTTCAAAAATCCACGGGGTAGAGACGTTGTATTTTAGAATATCACATATACCTAACGTAAACTAACCTATGTATGTTTTAATTTATTTATTATATATAATTATACTTGAACCTACTAGTCGTTAATTCAATAAAATAAATAAATAATATATAATTTACTTTTATGCTAAACTGTCATAGGTGAAATTTTATATCTTGATATTATATCATAAAGTACATGCATTGTTGCTAATCTATAATGTAATTATTTATATACTATAGTAACTAGGTAGTTAAATTATTAATACAATTTCAAACAAAAAACGGAACATAAACATTGCACTTTATTATTTTTTAATTATTATTTTACCTAAAATTAAGTTCGTTCGCATATATCATGATACTAACTATAATATTTTAAGTACGGAAACGCCTGCAGGGGGCTCCCTTATCCCTGCTTTTCACAACCACAGCGGACGCCCATGTATTAGAACACAAATTAATACTGAAAAAACACAAAATATACAGAAACAAACCGATGACCGAGTGGTGGTAACAGGCTGCAGTGGACCCGTTTTTTGTGCTCACATCACGAGTATAATAGGTACAAATTATGCACGAGCTACGCCATCGTCTGATATCGCAAACGCAATAGTTAACCTAACCTATAAATAATATTATAGAAATATTCGTATAGATTGTGAACATTGTGATACTTTGAAAATGACGTGCGTAATTGATTATTACCTACCCGCCTACACGCGAAATATAACATTTGAATGCAATATAAATTGAATCTCTGCATTCTCAGAACGCCAGTAATTATTGCTCACCATACGTAATCACGTATTATAGTAGCTGTACGATAATAGAGACGTGAAACTGTATGAAAACCGTTATGGTATATTATGTCCCAATTTGCTATACGATATACCTACCCACATTATTATTATTTATTGTATATATTCTCCGGTTTTAGCACTGTTTCTGCAGGGATAATATTACCACAGCCGTATGCGCCACGTGAAGCGCTTCTTTGGTCATTGTAAGTTGTGGGCCGCCCACACAACATAATAATAATAAACTTTCAATTCAACCACGTTAATTTATGTAACAGGAGACAAAAAAAAAATAGAAATCGTACTAGGTACGTACGTAGGTACCCATAACGTCCTCTGTTCGTGGAACTGTATTAATACAACCCAATTTCCAAAACGTCAAACGTGATGTGCGTAGTGCACGTTGTTATTACGTCTAAAACAGATGGGTATCTACCTTTTATTATATAATAAATTATATTATTGTGTTAAACGTTGAAACGGTTAGCATATTATTACCATGATCCTGTTTTCAAATAATTGTCGCGCATAACATTATTAAGAGAACTTCATAATCGCACTCGAAGTGTGGTCTACTCCGTCATATACCTAAACGAACAATAGTAACAACTCATTGCAAATTGTCGTTCTACTGGTCGCAAATCTGCTATGTTGTACCTACGTTCGTAAGACGGAGTCCTCTTAATATTACTAATACTTAATGAATAAACTAATAAGGTATAGGTAGGTACCTTAAAAAGGAGAGAAACTTATAATATTACTGCCAATAATTATTGGTTTGTGTCTTGTGAAAGGTCGATTGTTTTCGGCCTTGTGCAAAATTAATTAAATGCTTTACACGGACTCAATGCTAGGGCTTCAATGGCACAAGACAATTTTACTAATTCTACATATTAATATACTATAGTATCAAAGCTGGACACTAACTTAGCTAGTTAGTTTTAATTCATATTAACTTTGTAACTTAGGTAACTAGTTGAATTTAGTGTGTAAAATAAACTAATCTAACTCGTTCAAAATAATAAGTAACTAGTTTTTTTTTAATTTATTGCATTTTTCAATTTCTTATTTTGTTAAACTTTTTGTATTGTAATGACTGATACTCCGAGAAATTAAGATTATTACCTACCTATTTTATATAGGTATTTGATTAAATTATCAGTTGGCAGTTGTTAAATTTAATTTTTCATTCATCACCGATAATTCATGTTAGTTACCTACCCTCCTACATGATAATTAATTTATGTCTAACATTACATTTGAAAAAATGGTTTTTTAAATTTATATTTTGAACTAAAAAAAAACTAACTTCTAACTCCTACTCTAACTTATGTTATTATTTTCACCAAACTAACTTCTATCTAACTAAGTCACAAATTTTGTAAATTTCAGAAACTAACTTATATTCTAACTTAATTACTTTTTATATTAAAGTAATTATTAACTTTAACTAGTTAAAAAAAGTAACTAACTTGCCCAGCTTTGTATAGTATTATATTGATTGATATTATTCACAATTCTGACTAGGATATAACATTCGATCAACCTGCAAAGCGTTAGTAATTAACATTAAGTAAAAAAGCTTACTACCGTCAACCAAGATTTAATTGAAGTAATACCTATTTCATTAGGTAGGTAGTCGTTTAAAATACTATTTAATTTTTGTGCTAGATAAATTAGGGTACCTATCTGTGTTTGCTTTATGTTTAAACAAATTAAATATGAAATAAATGTCTTTATTTACATATGTTTGACTTAGGTCGATTTAAATGTGCTAATAGAGTATTTGGAGCTCAAGCACTCTTTGTACTTAAAGTTTAGTTGTATCAAACGCCAATGACGACAAAATTAAATTAACTACCTATAAGGGCGTATTTGATCTGGATGATATGTGATGGAGGCATCCACCCCCTCCATAAATCATATTTTTTTATTTTTTTAGATGATACAATTAATTATTTACAAATTTTTAGTGTAATTATAATGTACATAAAATTATCAGTTTATCACTAGTAACCTACTGACATGATTACAGTTTAAATTTTAAATTTGCTATCAAGTATATCCAAGCAATTTGAAATTCAGTCCATAGTTTGTAGTGTGCGTCCACAGTAAATATTAGTAAATATTTTATCTAGTTATCTAATACGGCTGTAGCATACAATGGTTTCGGAAGTGATAGCGTTATTATCTCGTGTTCTCAATCTCTTTAAATTTAAAATATAGCAATATTCGTATTCCTTATTTGTAGATTGAAAACATGGTTAAGGTCACGAATGAGAAAAAAATCGATTGACAGGTTTTGCTTTGTTGCGTGTGTCCGTAAATATATTAATATATATCTATTGATGAAATAATCAACTACTTTGCATAAATGAAAAAGAAATGTACTTACCCACTATGCTAACCTATCCCTATTATTGACTTTGTGATATAACAATAACTATTTACAAAAATATACCTTTGTTTTTATTATTATTCTTTATTTTTAATCTATTTAAAAACTAACTAATATAGATTTTAGGTAGGTACTATATGTAATATGTATATTATATTTAATTATATTTGGTATTTTAATTTTTTTATTTGTGAACTCAAATGTGCATCTCTGCTCAGGATGATAAATTATAGGCACCTAATTAAATGGATAATATGTAAAACATTTTCGGTCCTGTAAAAATGAAAAATATAATTTGTAGGTACTATTATAGGTCTATAGTTTATTATAGGAACATACATAATCATAAAGGTAGGTATATGAAAACAATTAATTTCCCCCCCTTTCCCATAAACACAGGTCAAACACACCGTTGCTAACCGAACTGTCTTCTGTCAATAATTATTATAGCATGGATAATAAAACCAGTAATAAGCGGATATAGCAACACAATATTTAATGAGATAAATTACTGCATTAGTGTCTAATGTCAATCATCATAGGACATTATAAAATATAGAATTGTTCAAATGGTATTACGTTAAATTCCTTTGTACCTTATGAAATATTATTACTAGGGAACGGATTTTAATGCAGAATATATTTTTTAGTGGGTGGCATAGGGCTATGCATTTCAAGAACATAATTCGATTCATACATCAAAGAATTTAAAAATGAAACTTTTATTTTGCATTTTTTAAACTTTTTTGTTTTAAAATCATTTTTTTGACATTTTTATATATATTTGTTACTTGGAATTATAAAAAGTTGTGTATATGAAGACGCATACGTAATTCAGTGTAAAAAATGATAGTAAATAAGTTAAAAAAACTAAAATATATATAAACTGTATAATTGTTAATTCAAAACATTTTTCAGGCTAAAACGGAAAATAAGAGATTTTTTATTGTTTTTAAATATTTTTTTGTTAAATAAATTATTTATAATGATGTGTTTTTACAAATTATTAGTTATAAAAATATTATATATACATAAAACTGCTCAAAATTTTTTTTATTGAATTTAAAAACACTTTTAAAGTTATTTAAGGCATTTTTAATATTGTAGCATATTTTTTAGTCATTAAGTCGTATTTTTTTAGGACATTTTTCTTATTTTTATGGCATTAAGTCCGTTCCCTAATTAATACCAATATGAAATTTATAAATTTGCTTATACCAATAATAGAGGTAATATTATTTTGAGCTATATCATTTAAAATTCAAACGGGAACTTGTAGGTACTCTATGTTGTTATGTATGTTAAATATGTAGTATGTATATCTTTCTATATTTATAAATCTCTTAATCAAGGTTATGGACGAAGAGACCTCTCTCTCGCACTACCGTATCGTGTCAATCATAATATTATTATGTATTCATAAGTACTAATGTACGATACGCCATCTCTTTCTATACCTAATCGCAATCACTTTCCTGCGTCAGTAGAGGCAGTAGTTGTTTGTGTGTTCCAATCAATTTAACTGCCATATCTCATTCGTGCCTTTTTATAATAAATAGCACGTGTCTTAAAATTTAAACTATTTAATACACATTATATTACATTGTTGTAATTATTTTAATAATAAAGTAAAATGTCGATAAGTTGTACTTATATATCTACCTAATAGATCATGTTATTTTTAATTTTTGAAAATTCGAGCAAATTCATGATTTTATAATGGTACCTACTTAATTATTTTGTAACTCAATTTGAGAACTAGGTATTAGAAAAGTAAAATGCTTCTATATACTGTCTTATGCGTGTGAGTGTAAACATTCTTCTTTTTCTTCTGTCGAACGGAAGACACATATATACGTATTCATATAATATAATATTTATGACTGCAGACTACAACCGAATTGTATATATTATATAAGTAGACATATATATATATATATATTGAATTATTGTATTACAACAGCAATAATATCATAATCCCTTATAAATGTACTTTTGAAATTACTTTTTGCTCTTTCCAACGCTATGGTAGATATAAACTGTGCTATACAAATTCTAAAAACAAAACAACCACTCTTAAATATTTAATCCATGATTTCTAAAGAGCTATGTTTAATATTTATTATTATATAATACAGAATATATAGAACTATATTTATTTAGCCTCGATTTATTTTTCCTAAAATAAATTAGCCGACATGTAATATATATAAGATTATAGATATATAATATGGCAATAATTGTACGAGTATATTGGGTTAAAAATGTAAGTGAAAATCAGCTTGCAAGCGAAGCGGTAGGATTTTTTTGTTTTTTAACTTATTTTTTGGTCAAAACTTTCCTCCTCCATCACTATTAAAATCTACAATGACTGGGTAGACAATTAAACTAAAGGTTAAAAAGGTACACACAAAAACTGCATTTAAACATATTGTACCGATAAAAAATATTTTTTTATGTGGATTTATTAGATGTCAGTGGAGGGATAAGGGCAATAGAAGTAAAAAAAAAATATATAATGAAGATAACAGTAGGTAGGTGCCTATTAATTAAACTTTATAGTTTATATTATAAGTATACTTTTATTGTTAGAGCTTTGAATATAATAAAGCACTATGCTCTATAATGCATTGTTAAAATGTTAGTGCAAAATTGTATTTCATACTTCATAATATTCTACGCATTGAATTTACACAGAAATGTCTATGTATGTGTTGTTATTTGTGAATATAAATAATAAAATATATAAGGTTGGTATAATTTTAAAATATTACATTTTATTCAATAAACTCTTATAATTCAATTATTAATTTAAATATTTTTATCACTTTATTTCTGATAGAGATCATTCTGACAGGGATACATGTAGTCATGACATACAACTTGAAAGAAGATATTTTTTTATGTTGTACAAAAGTAAATGAGATATTATAGGTATGAATGAATGATTTTGTACTCTAGAATATTATTGTATAATTAATATACTTATTGAAATTTTGAAACTGTAGTAATTATAATATTGTTTATTTTGAGCGTAACGATAAACAGTTTTTAGGGAAATAAATGGTAATACTATTTTAAAGGGCTGAATAAAATGGTTTAGCGATACACTACTGGCTATAAATTATAATTTATGTGCCACCAATGTAAAGGCTATGGCTCTGTGCCTGCGTACCTATACTGTGTCAAAAGTTACATTTTTAACATTTAATACTATTGGAACACTGCGCATAATATAAATAATATTGTGTTCAACAACCGTGTTATACTCTGATGGTACAACAGTATGTAAGTAAGTACCCAGCGGAATATATTTTGTACCAGGTGTTATAATAATATAAAAAGGGACCTTATTCCTAAATAATATATATGGGTGTATAGGCACTGGAAATACCTGTGGCACGTCGACAAGGATCCAGCTTCGCTTTATTATACCTTTCGACAGCTGTTGTACACACACACACATACACATACACACATGTATATTATATTTTTTTAGTTGGTCGGAAGGTATAGGTAAATATATAGTTATATTTATACGTATATATAGGTACTATAATAGACGGACGCGGTTCATGCACGAACGGTCTCCCTCTTTAAATGCACATAATAATACATTTATCGGTAGACATTTATATACGACGATACAAAGAGTAGGTATACCTACATATAGGCACACACGAGCAATATAAGCGAGTGTGGTGTTGTTTAGCTGATACACAAGTATAATATATTATTATATTAATGGCTGTTGGTACCTACTGCCTATATGTGCCGAGTCAAATGACCAAGAAAACCGTAACAACTATTGTTGCATTTGCTCTTCATTAAGCCGATAATAGTTTGTTATTATTATTATATGCCGGGTAGTACGAAGACTTTTTTGTAATGGATTTAAGTGATTTAACCGAACCGCGCGGAAGAACACAATATATATATATATACATATATAATATTGTTGTTGTTGCCGTTGTTGGTGTTGTTATTGTTATTATTATTATTATTATTATTGAAACGCTCGGGCGCCCCGAGATGAAGGCAGTAGTATAAATAATATTCCACTACAGAATACTAATCGGCAGTTTGGCCTCATCTGAATGCTTAAAAAATACAATATTGTCGTATAAAGTGCACTGTGCACTTCGAAACAAAGATCATAAAAAAAAAAAATAATAATAATAATAGATCGTATGTAGTTGTTGTCGTATAGTGTTTCGTGTGATCCTCGTCCCCTACCGCTACAGGTAAAATTCCTTGAAGGTCATTCGAAAGGAAACTTACCTATATAGAATTAGATACTCACATGTGCTGTAGGCATATCCACCGCTTATTATATAGCTGAACTGAATGCAATGTTGTTTAAGACAAATGACGTTCCGTAGTCACGAGTGTCATAAATCATAATGTTAATATTATATTGTAGCTATCATTGTATTGTTTGTATTAGGTATAATATGTGAAAAAGAAAATGGATAGGACGTCGTCCGGATGCCTAGATATATTCTTAATAATAAGTATGTAAATCAATACCGATTTTCGGCTTTCCACTTGAGAAGTTTCCGTGAATATACAAAAATAAATATTATATTTTCATACAACATGAATCCATAGGTATCGAGATCAAATCAAATAAAAAACCTATACCTGCTATGCAGTCGTACGTTGTTGCGTAACGTAAATTTTAATAATATGTTAATCGAAAAGATGTACTTCAATGCCGATAGATTATGATCGAATTATAGTTTTACAGCGTATGAAGTAAGAATGGAAAATATTCACAGTTCCTTCATAATATATAGTTGAAACCACCTTGAATCAGATACGTTCACTGACCGAATGTACTACAAAAATATGTGATGGGTAATTACATTCCAAATTAAGTAACGTATAAGACGCGCTCAAAACAAAATAATAAGCATAACGACAGAAGGCAATAATAATTACTAATATTGCATCGATATTTCATGTGAAATTATTATCGACTGCGGCAGTGGCCAGTTTGAAAAAAATGTCCGTTTTGATAATTATTAAATCAATAATAGGTACCAATTATTAAATATTAATAAATAATAATGTAGATTATAGGTTGCCTAAAATATTTTAAAAGAAAACAAGACTTGACAGCGGAAAAAGTAGCTGGCCCCTCGACGGACCACATTTACAATAATGTTCCAAAACCAAATGCTTCGTAAAATATTTGAATATTATATTATTATAAAATGTTAGTTATTATTGATTTCACCCTCTACAATTTTTAGTTGGTATACTTTCATTCGAAAACTTTATAGACTATTCGTGTGGTTGACGGGTTATTTATACTAATAGGAAGTCTAGCGGTGTGCTACTGTTCGCTCTTGGTTCACTCCATCTATGGATACATGTATTATTAGGTAATATTATTATTATGTTGGTCTCCCGAATAATATTTTTTTCTCGAGTTTCTATCAACGCGAAAACCACTAAAATAAACGAACTACGCTCTGAATCTAAAAAACCTAAAAATGTCGAAGTTTTTACAGCTCAGTAAATAATATTTTATATGATGTTGTTTCTGTATTCATTTACTTTTTTTTATACCTTTATAAGACACGTGGGTAACCGATATCTAATCTATAGATTTTATATTAAAAAAAAAATAAAAAAGTATATGCGTATTGCGTACCTAAATTGAATCTATACAGGAGGATTCATCAATAATGATCTGCTCCATTTTTTCCTTTAATAATATTGATATACCTAATTCAAAATTTAAATGAGTAGTTTTTCAGTTAAAATGTTTATACCTACTAAGCATAATAGTCCTTAAAAATATAAAATAGATGTAATATTGAATATAGTACCTATTTATTATACTTAGACCTTTATTACAAATCATTAATGTTGATGGATTAATGTTGTTTCCTAACATTTTAATGTCATCATAACCCCCATTTTTACCAAATCCATGGACCTATTGTCCTTAGTATACAAAATTAATTAACTCAAAACTATTCGTTTGAATTTTGATTCTGGTAAGTCAATATTTCAGAAAAATTATCCACTAAATAATTTACAGTATAAAAGGGGGCTTTTCATTTGAAAACAGAAGTTTGTATCTCCGGAAGATTTTTTAAAATTCCAAAAGTCAGATTTTGAATAACTACATTATTGAAGAAAATAGGTTAACACAATACTTGGTGAATCACCCTGTATATATAAATTACAACGTGGCCAGTGTTAATATACCTGCACTGGCTGCACTCTGCAGGTATATAATATTTTTTATTGTTCGAAGTTGAAACACGAAACGTAACATATTAATTTGTGTACACACCACAGGTGAGACGGTTACCGTAAAATCTTGATTTGAGAATAATATTTAAAAAAAAAATCAAGTAAGTAAAAATAACATTATGCCACTTATACGGCACACTGCCACACTATATACCTACACACTTATTGTAATAGTATGCTCGTTTATACCTATACGTTCTTCGTCGTAAACCAACGCAATATATTATATTATATATTTAGGTATATATATATATAGGTACATAGATACACGAGTTTACACCATAATATAATAAAATGTATTGACTAACTATTTTTTTGTACTTCTTACTTCCTTTACATAGTAAAATAATAATACAAATAATAATAATAATAATTAAGCATTATTAAACCAATAATATATCGCATATAATATTATATAACATATGTATTGCATAGGTACGCTCCATTAAAAACAGTTTTGACCAAAATTCGGTTAAAAAGACACACGTTCGACTTCAGACGTGAACAGACACAAGTAAATTTTTCTGCAGAAACATGTTCTTGAACTTTATTATACTAGGTTTCTAAACTTTTAAACACCTTATAATTTATATCCCCATTGTTTCCGTCCGTACGACCGTTGGTTAGTACATAGTTTCGATTATTGGTTTTGAGTAATTACTTACTATGTAATTATTTAATATAGATAAGCAATAAGCTATCCAAAATAACATACTATCAAAATATTGAAGTTACAAAATGCTTATTAAATTGTATTTTATAATTATAATTTATTGCTTTGCATTAAATACGTTAGGAACCGAGAATTTAGCACGCTCGCCGAGTGAGCCTTCCTAACTTATTTGTATAGCATGGGTGTATGAAGTACTTATTAATAACATTACATTTCATCAAAAATACAAAATGATCAAATTTGTTATTTATCATTACAGGTTTTATTTGTTTTTATGACAATCAATTGGTAAATTTTAAACTTCCTGATCAGAAGACGAACCTTTCGAAATATTTTGGTATTGGTATAAAATACATTAAAATAATATTGAATAAATATTAAATATTTTTTTTATTAATAAATAATAAGCATTTATAGTGGAGTAAAATGGCTGCAAGGGGTACCCCGCCAAACTAGTGATCCACTTACGAGTTACGATATTATTTATTCAATTCTATAAGTAGGTACCTACATCAACGTTTTTAAAAAAGTATTCTGCCTCTGATTATGAAACTAAAAATTTAATGAAGGTTGTCCACTATATAGAGGCCTAAATTATGGAAAAAATCAAAACTTTCTGCAAAAGTTTAGCATTTTAAAATAGGTAGATACTTCACAAACTGTATAAAAACATTTTATTCAAAAACATAAAAACTGACTCAAATAATTGGAATAGCAATTTCAAATTGATTGCTCCGACGCTTCGTATAGTATACAATATAATACTATTACGAAGCGCACAATAAAGATATTACCTACTTGTGAGTAATAACATAATAATGGTATTCTACATAAAATTACGGTGAAAAAACCAGTAAAACAAGTCCAATGGAATAAAAGTTCAAGTATAAAAGTCCGGTAAAAAAATCCAACATATATTTTTATAATTAAGTAATATTCGCAGACACTATTTTTTAAATTAACTCATAATATAACTTGTATTTGACGATGATAAAATATTTCACACATGAACAAATAAATATAATAGTAGGTATAAAAATGTTTCAAAAATAATACAAATTTAAATGAATATCTTTTATCAACTATGAACAAATTACTGTATAGTAGTATAGTATATATTTTATACATAATTACAGTATAAATATTGTACAGACTACAGAGTTACCCAACTCACTACCTATAATACATATAGCATACAGCGTAGTTAAAATGTTAAATTTATTCCAGAAAAGTGGGATGTTTAGCTGAAAGAATGTCCAGCAACTAGAAAAGTCACTGTTACACTTATTAGGGGGCTGGAAATATAAAGAAAGGGGAAATGTCCAGATATTAAACTATTTAAACACAAACTTATTATTATTTAAACCTTTAATGAACTTAAAATAAATAAAATTATAAACTTATAATCTAAAACACCCGTGGTAATTATTGGTTACTGCTTACGATTTTCCATTAAACTCAATTCTGTTGCTGCGACTTTCTCACAGTTAACACTGCAGCCTAATATTATTTTATTACAATTTTGTAATCTGAAAGGTAGAATAATATGGGTAGGTCTGGCAAATTTAACCTAACTTAATAAAGTCAACCTCAAACAATATTACCTACGGGATATATTAAATTCGGATAATCGTGGAGTTTTATTCCATTGGACTTTTTTCACAGTATACTTATTTTACCGATCTTTACTCTGTTTTTTCGTCAGACTTTTGTTCAGATGATAACTTAATAAGTAGGTAGGTACCTATGTCATATATTAGCTGATCCTGCACTGCGTGGCCGGAGGCAAATTATAAATGTAGTAGATTTACCCTTTCATAAACCCCTTTAAATGTAAACGGCACGGTTTTTTTTAACATAGTTATTTGGGTTGTTTTAACGAAATATAAAATACATGTCTATATAATATTTATAGTAACTGTTTTATTTTCTGTAACCAATGGCAACAAATAACAATATATAAATAAAAAAAAAATGATAGCTTATTGCGAGTCTTCAATATATTATTCAACATTTATGAATTGAAAAGTAAAAGGTAAGTGATAAAAATGACACTCCGAATCTTGCTGAATCTATTGACGAACATTTTATAAAAATCATTCGAAAACTGTAGAATTGCATATCGGTCAACAGTTTTAGGCCTTTGATATTATCAATATTGTTCTATGATATAATGTAGTAGATAATAATATATTTCTTAATTATAGCTGATCCTGCATGGTTCTTTGCTCGTGACAAATTAAATAATTTCAGTATAGATTTACATTATCTTAAACTCTGATAAATGTAAACTTGGTAGGTACGCATTTTTAACACTTTCATGGTTTTGACCAAATATAAAATATGGGTCTGAAATTATATCCAATTATAATAACTATTTTATTTTCTGTAACCAATGGCAACCCTAACTGTACAAACAAAAAAATCTACATTTTTCTTTAATCCAACAAATCCCTGCATGAGCCCCTCTTTAAAATGCAAACTGTAAAAAATTGACTTCAAGGTGCACATCCTCGGGTATAGGATTACCATTACCTAAATTTCAGAACCATTAGTGCGATGGACTTGGCTGTGAATCGCTTACACGCACGCACATACACAAACACAAACATTGACTTTTATAAGTATAGTCATATATAGACAATATTATATTACTATAATAGTATACCTTGTACACATCTCTGCTGCACGTCGGGAAAAACTATTAATTTCTTTTACGCTTATATAAATTATGTACGTAGGTATACCTCCACTACCCGGTTATACACGCACTTACGTAATCATAATATTATTTTTGGAAATTGGTTAACAAAGTGTATATAATAACATGTACAGGGTGCGTCAAAAAAAAACTCCTTGTTTTTGGTAATGTTTTAATTTGGGCGAGGGTTATTAGGGTACATTAGTATAGTATTTGCATATACAGAAAGCAATATCGATGCAATTGTAAGTATTTATCATTACACAGCTCGTTGTTCACTCGGCATTCTGCAAGAAATGATTTCTGGGCATTATCTCTTTCCGTCGTAATATTGTATAATATATTGTTATTGATTTGCGTACCGTGGACACTTTGTATGGTGAAAATAAACTGGAAAATATTATTTTAAATATAAGATTAGATTGTTCAAGATTTTAGATCAACCACGTGAAGAAATATCGTGAAGAATGTAATAAACAAATAACCCAGAAAGTAGCGGCCAGTTGCCTCCATAGCACCCGAAATTACCCGTTAGGCCATGGACAACTTACCGAGAAAGGCTCGATTTGTGTATCGAAAATGTGAACCATGACTTCAGTGATATATTTTTTTTAAATATTTCACAGGTAAAATTACCTTATATATTATATGCACAGTTAATAAATGAAAAATATCTTTTTATACTTGACATGGTTTGTTTTTTTATTTTCACAAATCAGGAATTTTTTTCCGCATAATGTATATATGTAATATAAAAGTGTTTATTTCTTAAAGATATTTTATATTTGGTTACCCGAAAAGCAAAAATAATTCAAGATACTGTTAATCATAGGTACATGTATAACAAGACTGAAGACTTACTACCATAATATGTTTGTATATTTATCAATCTACCTAACCTACCTACAAAATATAAGTGAATTCAGTTCAACAAACAATTCAGTATTTATACTTGTTATGTGTGTTACTTAATACGTATTAGGTTGACTTATCCTTTAAATATATACAATTATATATTATGTTTGGTCGTTATGAGAACGAGAGCAATCGAGTAAGTTGTGGTATTCTCCGGTTAATAATAATATATATTCGTGAGAAATTTTATGCCGACAAGCTCAGTGGGTTTCGAGCAATCAGATCTGCGTGATTTGAATTGGTTACCACTTCCTGATTTCAATTAAAAATTGGGAATTTTAAAATATGTGTTATCCAATATGATTATACAAATGTATTTTATTATAATTTATAACTCACAACTGAACAAACAATATTATAGGAATGTCATAATATAATATTATGGCCTCCCGACGCTGTAATTGGTGTTACATTTTTGAAGCATTATTGTTTATATTTTTTTCGTTTATAACATTTCCAAATCATCTATAACTTAAAATAATATATAATAATATAAGATAGTTGCCAGTTGGTTCCTATATAACAATGAGAAATAATAATGCATACGCCATGACTCATGTGAACATTGTGTGTATATCAAATATGTGTACGACCGACGACCGCCTCGCCCTGACTTGTGCTGGTCGGTCCGTGTCGGAATAATTTCGACTGTGGTAAACTCGGTAAAGTAATAATAATAATAATATTATAATAATCATTCGAACCATCGACTATAATATATAATATTATCCAGTTGCTTATACACGGACGACGAAGAACGTAGGTAGATATAACTGTATAAGTAGTATAGGTTGGTTATACATATATTATTATAAGACCATCGAATAATTTGGTATTCGTATAGAAAACGTGTTTCCATATTTACCTTTACGCATGAATTCTAGCTTCCACTACCGTTTCGAGTCACGCCATCTAAGATAAGTACGTAATTCGTATCTCAAATCATGATATCTTCCCAATACAAAGACTTGCAATGTATCGATTATGATTATGTCAATTGTGTAGTCCATCATTGGCAAAGCAATCAATTATTTTAGTTTATTAAACGAAGTATTACTTACCTTCATATTAATATTATGATAACATGACGTTGGCATATTATAATATTAAATCTTATAAAATAGTTGCCTTTTCTCTTTATTGAACCATCCAAACTTTCCAAAACTCGAGATCAGTATCCAGTTCCATACGATATTTGACAACTACCTGCACTAAAATAGTTGTCTCATACTTATATAAGTATATCAAGTAAGTCAAGAATTTAAGAATAGTACACGTTATTGTTGCTAAAATATAAAGCCGTGTAATAAAACACTCAATCAAAAGACTACAAAGTACCTAACAAAATGCAAAGTAAGTACTACCTAACTACCTCCTGGTAGGTTTGTATATGTACTATAAAAAAAACATGTACAATAATAAACTTAGAAAACAAAAATAATGAAAAATTAAATTGGATGCATTTTTCATTTTTTAAATCAATACTTATTATTATTTAAATATATTATTAATATTATTAGTTTTTACTAAAATTGCCTATATTGAACCCCTTAATAATGCTTGTGATAACGTTCTCTTAAATACCTACAAATTAGATCAACTATATAATATATTAATAATTAATAATATAATATTATTATACCCCACAACCAATTATATATATACTATTAGATTCAGTTCTTAAAAATTTGTCATACATTTTTTAGGGAAAAAATTGAAAAATAATCATGGGTACTATAAGTACCAAACTGCATTTATTTCATGCACATCTCTAAAATTGGGTTAACCAGGCCAACCAGACACGTTAAAACTGGTAGAAAAAATTGCAACCTGAATTTTGGACCAATTATTTACACGAAGTACCACTTGAAATTTGAATAGAACAGCATGGCTGAGGAGACTGCCGATAATTTTTTTATTGTTTACGGTACTCATAGTTAGCGGGGAACTACTACCGTTGGTCAGTCTTATGAAACGATCGTCGAAACGTTTTCTAAAATATTTAGCCATTTGTCTCCACTACCGTGATTCCAATCATACCAATTACGAATAATTTTTTTACAAGTACGTATAATCTGGTCAAGTTAATGATTTTTAACTCAGTAAAACTATTAAGTTAATACGTATCTATGAGAAAAAGTAAAAATGAAATTTGATTTTTGGTTAACTTAGTTAAATAAAAATAGAATATACATCTAATTTTTTAACTTTGTATTAAATTAACAAAAACCAAAATATTTTTGACAAGAAAATGAAATCGATTGAAACTGAAAACAAAATTAATAACTAAAATTAAAATTTAATTAGTTGATTTTAAGATAGCTAAAAATTAATTCAGTTCATTTAGTAGTAAAATTACCAGAAACCCAATAGTAACTATAGTTAAGTTAAAAATTTAAGACTATATTACCTTAGGTAATTTTTACTTTCTATCGCCAGCAGGGTTTTGACCCACAAATCGAAAACGTGGATTAAGATACGCGTCTATTGACATCCAGTCTGCATTCAGAATAATTAAAAACAAATACTAATACCTAAGTGATAATATGACATGAATACGTGATGTATATAATTTCTCAAAAGTATAATGCCAATATTATATACCTTCATTACTATAGATAAATAAATAAACCAATAATAGGTAGTCATATACAAGCAAACGACTTTTCTGACGGTGTTTACTGATTTTATTATTAAATACTAGGTTAGGCCTAAGGTCAAGATGTAATTAAGCGTTTTCGCTATAGCTGACGTAGTAATTCTAACTCCAACTTTGTTTTTAGAAATCGAAAAAATAACATGATGAATGTCCGTTAGTCAAACATACGTAACGTTGTCGAACATTTGCATAATTAACAGTTCTAATCTTTTTCGAATATAAAATATAGTCCAATAATATTATAGGTACCTAGATACTTGTATTTATATCGTTTTAAATGTGTTACATCCATTATAACAATATCAATATAGTTTAATTAATTTCCTACCTATATTTGTTAGTTGGCTGTGTACCTATTATATACTGAGCGGACCGATGGATGTATTGATTTTACAATTAATGATATGTGTGTTTTTTGTTTTATTTTTGTGTCTGTGTACACGATAATAGTAGTCGAAAAAATGCTTCGGTTTTCAACTTCAGAATCTTTTTTGATGGAAAAGTGAATCTAGTTGATATTTTTGAGACGTACAAATTCATATTACTTTTTAAAGACGTCGAGAAAAACAAAATAAAAATTAAGGAAAACTTCTGCAACCTCCCTTATAGGTACAATCTGCGAACACAGAATTTGATTCCCAGTCGTGTCTGCTGCTACGGAAGTCACTGCTTACGAATTGCGTCCCGGGATCTTTCAGAAGTGGTGTCAGCATAGTCTAGAACCGTCGTATTTATGGCGAGAATATTATGAGTAGGTACCCACCATAATATAACAGGTACCTAATAATTAATATACTTATTTGTATAATGTTTGTAATATACTTATTTGTATAATGTATTATGATATAGTTGTATGAGTATAAGACAGTATTAAGTAGCTATTATATCCTAGCATATACTCGTATATATACGCGGAGCTTAAATTGGAAAAATTCAAAATAGCAGGCAAAAGTGTAAATAAAAAAAAAATGTACGAACCTGAAGATTAAAATTTAAATTAGGATGTAATTATAGAAGAGGTAGGCTAAAATATTTATTAAATTAAAAGATGGACTCCTCCTCTCCCATAATTCAAGCATGGCGCATATATGGTGAGTGTTGGCGCCGATATCGGTTTCAAATAGTATTGCGTAAAAATTAAATCTGACATCAGTAACAGAGTAACACCACTATTTTTTTTCCCCAAATAGACCAGTTGGACTTCCGCTGCCTCATCCTACCCCCTCCCATTTTTACCTTTGAAAATGACGAAAAAGTTACATACAATAATACAACATAGTTAATTCCAGTAATTTATTATGTTTTTCAAAACACAAACAAATAAAAATAATATTAATAATATTAAAAACAATAATGTCTACATACTTGCCTGATTGGCTGATTATGTTGTTGGGAAGTTGGAGTAATAATTCTTGTTGAACACCATTAAAATCTTAAAACGGTCTGACGTAACAATAAACAAAAGAAAAAACTATAAACTTTTATTAACTTAAACTGCAATTTTGAAACAGTCCGAGATTGTCTCACTAAAATATACGGGACGAAATTTCAGGTATACTTATAAAGTTATATCCAAATAGCTATAATTTGTACATCCTATGACCTTGGTACCGGTATATCGCCATACACTACAGTACTACACCACTACCCACCTAATTAGGTACCTATACTATACCTATGGCATTTGCAATACTTCTAGCTCGACTTATAGGTACATAATATAGAGTTCTGTACCACAGACGGTAACCGTATTAACGCAGTCATTATACGCTGACTTCAATATGATTAAATTTTAGGCACCCGTTCTCAAACCAATGAGATTGATACATATTATACTTAATCCAGAGGGTGTATGTTGATAACCATGAAATAATAGAGACTTCACTACCGCAGCTAACGTATCCCCGAAGTATATTTTAGTTAACAGGGCTTTCATAATTACTTATACTCCTACCGCATGAATATTTTTTTAATACATTAATAAAGTGTTGCTAATAAATGAAAACATCTTATTGAAAATTTTTTATTATGCATTTCGAGCAAATTCCTTTTACCTATTTGTTAAGTTAGTTACCTACTTATATCAGCTAAACATTAAACACTTTAAAATATTTTATTTGAAATAAAGTTCATATTCACTTCACTAGTTCACTGACTATGTCAATTGTGGGTTACCTATGGGCTGTGAGTTTTGAATAAACTGACTTTTAAAATACATCAAATAACTGATTCGGTTGAAAGCAAAATAATTTCTTTTACTATTTTTTTCTATTTGTAAATACTGCAATTTTATTATGAAAAAGAAAATTTAACACAATTTGTAGTAGGTATTTCTATGAGCTTGAGATTATAAAACAAATGAAAAATACCTAAGTCACAATTTTTTTTTTTAATTGAATGTTTTTAAAATATAAGGAGTATTTTTTATAATATTCAATTAACATTATTTAAAAGAATATTGTTCAACAAGGACACCCATGCATAATGCAATGTAGAACATTAATTTATAGCTATGATAATTTTTTCAAGCTTTCAAATTATTTTTCTGTTAGAAATGCGTAAAAGTTTTTTTTAGATAGCTAATATAAGAAATTTTAATATAAGGTTTCCATAACATTTTTCTGTCTCTAAAGAGTTCACCGAAAAGTTACGCTAAATAACCATAATATATTGAGATATTTTCGATTTTTATAAATTTTTTTTTTGACTTTTTAATTTGATTACCTTATTAAAAGCATGTTAGGTTGACACGACACCTCCGCTCAGAGTCGTTTTTTGTTTGTAATGAGTTATCATGGAATTCAAATATAACATAACCATTACGACGACATACTCGACAACTACTGTACAGCAGATGCGGTACCTACCCTTTTTCCCCCTTCTTATAGTATTGATTTATCACTATATACAAATTAAAAGCATTTTTTTCGGAAAGGACAATCATGCACATTACATTTTTTTTTAGTTAATATAAATAAATATTCTTGATAAACAGCCTAATAACATTAGCCAACAGGTGATAATATTTATATAATAATTATGATTTTACACGACAACCACTAGATATTTGCATACTAACATTATTAGCATACTAGCATTACTTAAATATTTGCAATCTTCATGAACGCCATGAACACCCAAGAATATGCAACACATCAAAATATTTATATTAGGTAAGTGTTTTTTTCACATTCAAATTGTTTGCGATTCTATTTTCATAAAATGAGATTTGAAATCGGTAGCAGGTATAGTCAAGTGGGTATATAGGTACCTAGTAATTTTATTTTGATTAAGTAGGTTTTTAATACAAAAAATTCTCTCGTGATAGAAATTTTAATTTTTGATTTGTAATTATCTTGTGAATCAATTGAGCACACTACATATTTAATGCGACATTAAAATAATTAAATAGTGATTGGTTCTACGCGTTACAACTTGCAGCTATACTACAAATCTACAATCAGTGGCACAGTATTGTCAACTACCTACCGGAGTGGTTGGAAATGTCACTCGATCGGGAAGGGTATTTAGTATTTACTGACTTACCAGGTACAACCGACAACATCCTATTTTCACTATTGATCACAAATTTCACATTGATTAATATACTATAATTAATAAAATTACAGCGCATATTACTGCGGTCCTACAGTTATGTTGGCTTCACAATTTGTTCGTATGACACTATCCATTGTATAAGATTTATGGTACTGCTATAGCAGTGATATGAAGAATGGTATATTATTATGGAATTGCAGCTATATAGTAGTGCCAGTAGTGGTATTTCCAATGGTATCTGGTGATAGAGGAAATTAAACTACCACATCACGTTGCTTTAGATCAGTATTTCCCATACATTTTTTCTCGATTTCTATTAAAAATTATTATTTTTTTTTTTGAATAGTGAAAAATTATGACATATTGAGGGACCGTATAATATTATTATCTTTGTTGACGTATCGGTCGTTATCTTGACCGATAAGTATTTTCCACTTTTATAAATGTGTAGGCATCAGAGCAATAAATAATATTATTATCGCGACCGATAATAATTATGTCAGTTGAAAACTTTGTTGCTTCTACATTAATACTTTATGATATTGATTCAGTATGCGCTCGTTATTCGTTCGATTACCACGCAGTACGTTTTTAAATAAATTAAAAGTTTATAGTTCGGTTTTGTTTAAGTGATTTTTTTTTTCGAAACTTTGTCGGACTTAGTCAGGAATGTGTCACGGAAGAGGAAAATATGATGATAGTTATATTAAATATGGATTCACTGAAATTGAAATAAATCGAGAAATAAGACCTCAGTGTTTGATATGTACTGTTGTACTTAGTAATGATGCTTTGAAACCAGCAAAGCTAAAGCGGCTTTTGCATACGGTTCATCATACTCTCAAAGACCGACCACCAGAATTTTTTGAAGGAAAATGTAAAAACTTAAAGAAAATGAAACTAGGACCAAGTGGTGCAAGTGTCGCATTGTCTCAACAAGTACTAACTGCATCATTTGAAATCTCGCAACTGATCGTTAAGTCGAAAAAAACTGGTCAAAGAAATGCAGTCACAAAAATCACATTAAGTAAATTATTTAGTATAACAAAGTATAATTATATATTATAGTTAATAGTTAAGTATAGTAATAAAATGTAACGTAAAGTAAAAGTAAAGTAATACAAATTAACATTTTTTGATTAATTTTGTGTAACTATTTTGTTACTATTAATGAGCAAAAAAGGTCTTCCTAGTTTTCGTAAAATTGAGGTGGTCGATCTATTAAATATTATCGAAGTGGTCCGTGGTGGTAAAAAGGTTGGGAAACACTACTTTAGATATTGGGGCACTGACATATTTCAAGGGAAATTATACAAATTAATAATACATGTTCTATTTTAAGATTTTTGGTTTATTCGTTCATTTGTCGTTTATTTTGGCAATACCGATGAGCAGAGTTGACCGATCAGACCAAATCGGACGTGTAATGGTACCTATATAAAAGTGATATCATAACAAATCAACACTCCAAATATGAAATTTAAAATTTCTCGGGATTAACTTATAAAAAATTTGATCAAGCTTCCGAATAAAATGACCGTAACGAAAAATTTTTTCTAAATAAGAAACTATCAATACCCCCAGTAACTAATAATTACCAAGAAAAAATTCTATTACCGAAAAATTATAAGAGAATTAATTATTTCAAAAACTGCATTTTATCAAACAAAACTATAAAACAAACGTCTTTCCAATGCAAACAGTGCATTAAATCACTTCGTGCAGAGTATTTATTGTTTTGAAGTTTTCCACAAAGATTACACAAATGTATTTTTTTGATAGTTAAGTTTGAAATTTTTATGTTTTTTATATAACGACCTATTCATAAGTATTAAAGAATTGAATCATTAATTAATATATAATAGAGTTGTAATAATTAATTAATGAATAATAAATAATTGTAATATTTAATCAATTTAGGTATTTGATATAGACCAGAATCGGCATTCCTAAACTGCAATTTTGAATGTAAAATGAGATGTTACCATTGAGTTGGATTTGAAAAAATGATTTTCTACGAGGGGATTGCAATCCAACAGTTTTTAAGAGTTCAATATAGGCAATTTTCTAAGTGCGTGTGTGGTGTGCGCGGGTCTTGTAAATGTGTGCGTACCTAGCAAGTAGTCATTAGTGTGTATGATTAGGCTGTATAGTGTATTCCAACTTATAAACTAACTTAGTATCCAATAAACTAATTTAGTTTATAGTTCTATCTTCTATGCAGGTCCGGATTGACCAGTTCATAAGGATATTGCCTTGGCAAATAGGTTATTAGAAAACTACCAAAAAGTTTTGAATAGGTAGTTGTGGTACGTAAGTTGAATAATTTTACTTCTAAATTTAAATAGTTATACTATTAGGTTTAATTAAATTTACTTCTAGATTTGAATAGTTTCACTCTTTTATTTCTATAATAATTCTTTTACATTAGGTATATATATCTAAAATATTATGTACAATTGAGTACTTATTGACTTTTGTGTAATATATAATTTTGAGACAAATAAAATAGCAAATATAGAGGATCATATATAAAATTATTATTTTATAATTACATATTGTATTAATACACACTATATGGAGGCAATGAAGAAATCCAGCTTAAATTTTTATTTTAGATATTTAGTTGCATGTGCAATGCAATTTCGATTTCCGCCTTTTTTGTGTGAGGAAATATGGTCAAAGTAAAATTATTGTGTATATACTCAAGTAGTCAAGTACCTATATATTCTTCAATATATACTCAATGATAATATTAATAACAATAATAAATCACGAAACTAATTATCTAGAACTCTGAACTATTATACGTACATACCTATATTATATTATGTAAGCAACAAATTCAAAATTGAGGTGGAATGTGGATATTGACATGTTGTCTAACCAAGATCTGTTGAAAATAACAGATTTTCATTATTGACTGTAACCTATCTATTATATTTGTTAAATGTTTTAGGTGTAGCCGCGTAGGTTAGGTATATTATATTATTATTTTTTAAACAAACAAAACATTTAACAATTTAATATAAGGTCTACCTTTAACATAGTAGGTATAATATTATAATAAATTATACAAAAATAATTCTTACCATAAACAGCAAGTGTTGTATTTTCATTCAGCTGTTTTTTTTTAATGACTAGATTTTGAAAAGTTGCTCTTCTTTCCTGAAACTGGCCCATTTTTTAGTTCTTCCTAATTGATGATGGTTTAAAAATAAATCATTGTATAAGCAATATATTCATCAACCAGAATCTAAAATATGATATGGACTTATTGTAAATAAAGTTTATTGACATATCTATAATCTACCTTAAGGTTGTCACTTATCAAAAATAAATTTGGTAAGACACTATTCAAAAAATTGGGTTAAAAATTAAAATGTCAATAAATCCCTTATGGCACTAGGTATGTAGACAATACTATATCTATTTTATAATAAATAATTCTGGAACTATAAAGACAAAGTTAAAAAAATAAAATAAAATTACTAAACATAATAAGCACTATATCAAAAAATAGAATTTTTTCTCAAAGTTCTATACATTGATCACTTATTACAAGTTACAATTAAATGAATGTAACAGTTTCTCTAATGGTGATGAAGTAATGTGCTGAACAGGGGCCTAGCCAGGATTTCTAAAAGGGAGATGCAATAACAATATTAACAAATATAACAAATACAATTTCTATCGCTTTATTATATTAATGCCCCCCTGCCCCCTGGCTAAGCCACTGGTGCTGAATGAACGAAACAAAAACAATAAGAATACATATCTAATAGTTTCTCAAAACCAAAATATTATGGATGCTTTTAAATGTAGGTATGGCCATTATTTTAAATAACTACATATTTTACTATTTGGTAGATTTTGTAATCTCATTATAATATGTTTGTAAAGTGTAAATATGTGTCATCGGTGCTGGAATTAAAAAAATAAAAGACTTGAAAAGAATTAGTGTTTCTTAGTCCTATGATTAAACCCAAAATCATTAAATAAGTACAACTTTACAAAATATTAACTACAAAATTACAATATTATTTTTACAAATAAAACTTCCTCCCATCCTGTTCTAATAAAAATAATTAGCTCTGTCCCCCTGTATCCCATCACAATTTGAACATTGTGTGTAATGTACAAATGTGTAAATAAAACAAGACAAAAAAAAGTGTTTAAAATTATGAGTAGGTACATTTGTAATATTGCACTTGCACTAAGTATGCACTAAATTTCTCCACGATTGAGTATTTTATATAACTAGAAACTTTTAATGTTTTAGGATAATCTTTAAGTGTGTAATAACCGTGTTATATGGCATACTTAGCTTTTTTGCATTGGGTGGGGGAGGATGAACTTTATTTTATCGATAGTTAATGGTTATACATATATAGACATAAATAATATAATCATTAGCATATTTAATTGTTTTAGGAGGTAATAGGTATCTCATGGGGTGGTGGATAATATATCCTCATCACTTTAATATATGAATACTTTATAAATTATAAATATTTATTTTTTCAAAATATTAATTATTTGATTGTATGATTAGAGAAATAATTTTAATACATATTTATTATAAATAATAATAATAAAAATTGTATCCAAATAAGTTTTGTAATCCTTTACCTATCCGTAAATATAAGAATTTTAACCAAAATATGTAGGTAAGTATAAAAAGTCTTTAATATACTATAGAGAATTATAATTAAAATAGTCAAAAGTATCTTGGGCCAGCCCTGTATACCTCTTAAGTCTTAACATAAGTAAAATTATAAAAGTTTGTGACAAACAAATTTTTTAAGTTCCAATTTTATGAAATCCTTCTACTAATTAGGGACAGTTACCTGCTTTTAAGGAAACTATTTGGAAATAACCACATTGAACATTCCATACACTTAATTTAAGTATTATATACACAACAGTGTATCTAAAGTTAAAAAATCTTAAAACTCAATAAAGTCATTGCCAGTGCACTAAGTTGTTGTAGGAACTGTTGAATAATATCAAATAAAAAACCGGAGAAGTCTGTTGTAAAGTAGGTTCTGAATATACCTCGTTATCAAGTGTGTCTCCGGTTAGAATCGTTTTTCATATACAATGATTTATTATTGAATTTTAAATTAACACATCTATTACAGTGACCTACTCAAAGAAAGGGTATAATTAAAGAGAGACGTTAATTATATTGTAATCTAAAACAAATTATATATTTTAAAATGATAGATGATCAAAATATCAAATGAGTCTATACATATGTGGTAATAATATTATATATTTAATGTTACACCTTACACATAATATTATATTTTAATTTGAGTAAATATTGTATAAATAAAATAGTGGAATGATGTTTACTAAATATTGTTGAAGGTAACTTAATTATAGTATTTTTTTTACAATTTATTCAATTTTGTAATCATACATCATTAATATCATCACACAATACAATAAATTAATAAATAATATAAATAATATAATAATATTAATTTAAACAAAAAAAAGGAAAAAACTTAATAAAATTGATTATAATTTTAACAATGATACATACGACTTTATAGCATTAAAAATAGTTATAAGTTTTTTTATATTACAATAAACTATTTGCACAAATTGCATCATTTATTTATTTATTAGTGCTACATAAGTAATATAATTAGAACTACTAGAAAATATTTCTGATAATAGGTAAATGGGTAATAGGCAATTTTTTTTTATAAATAAGCATGGTAATAATAATAATAAATTATCACAATTAACTTAAATCATCTTTGGGATTGTTATTTTTATAGTAAACTTTCATTATATATTAATTCTTACATTTTTACAATTTTTCAATTTTAAATTACATTTTATTTGTAGTTCATGCACCGACAAAATACTATGTTTGTTAAATATTAATTAAACTATATGCATTTTAATTAATTTTAGAAATCATTTTGAACTTTGGAATTGGTGGGGTTGAATATATTTTCCTTTGCACATGGTTTTATTATATATTTTTAAATGATGTAAGTAACCCTTATTTCTGTAATAATAAAATTTCATCAAAAAAGTTTAAGATACATTTAACACGAAAAACATGGAATCATTAATTCTTAATTGAATATTGGAAAAAAATATTATATTATATTTATTTTTTGAATAAACCAAAACGAAAAGAATTTTTTGTACAATAAAAGTATCAACCACAACTACAATTATTCAAAACCATAAGAAAAATATGGGAAAAAAATCGAAACAAATTGTAGAACTTATTTCATTATTAAAAACTTCATCGGTTATTAAAATATTAATATAATATTAAAAGGCAAAGCTGGGCAAAATAGGTTTGCATTTTAGATATAATTTTACAATTTGTGTTTTATATTAAGTGTATATTTTGTATTTTTTAATTTGAACTTATCATAATAACTAATGGTATCAAGTAGCAGTACAAATGACTTCTCTAATACTGAAGGTCAATAAGTCAATTTATCCCCCCTTTAATTCCAACTCCGTAAGGCATTTATGAAATACTCATATATTTATGACTATAGTCTATTCAAAATGAGATCGGTACACGGCAGTGACTGGTTTTAGTCAACCGCACACAGACCACCTGTTGATTCAACTTGTCATGTACTCTCGGGATGCTCCGGTCGCCTGTGTGTTCGATGTACTAGATAAATGTGCGTGTGTGCATCGAGCTTTCTGTACATTTTAAATTATTTAAACTCATCAGCAGTCGATACTGAAATAACGTGACATTCCCGTCGGCCGAGACGCGTCAGGCCTTGCCGCGGAACAAAGCCATGCCTGTGTGCAGTAGGTGGCCACCTGTACAGAACTCATTTTGAACAGACCATAGAGACCAGTATTATATGCGTTTGCATATTCAAACTGAATATATGCACAGACTACAAGAGTTTGAAATGTGGTTGTTTTAAATAAAACCAATTTCATAAACCAAATTTTATTTTTCATTTTTAAATGGTTGGGACATATTTTGTTATTAGAGCATACAATTTTCATACTTTATATGCTATTATTACATAAATAAACTATTTTCTCTTTTTCCATTCTTCTTTAATATAAAGATAAGAATTAATATGTCAAATAACATTTAATATGAAATTTTCACAGGCAAACATTTGATGATCAAAATATAAAAGAAATAATTAAGTAGCTACTGTGTATATGCTGGACCTTTGGTTGGACATGGTTTACTTGTCTTGTTAATGAAGTTGTTTAAGTATTTATATTAATTCAATGCACCTTTTTTAATCCATATACTGCATATTTTGTGAATTAGATAGTGTATATTTGCATCGAATCTAGTATCTTTTTATTGCATATAATTCCGGTCTCTACAGTAATTATTTATGTTTTATTGACTATAAAGTATTTAAACTTCAATTTCATATAGGCTATAATTTATTAGCAATAGTTAATGCTGAATAATTTTATATATAGGTATATTATATTTGTTTATTTCAAATATACATTTTCAAAAAAAAAATTTATTTTAAATACATTTTGAATAACCGATGAACCGTTTTGCCAAACCCTGTTAGTTAGTTAAATTATATTTATATCATACATTTCTGTTTATTCTTTACTAAAATTTCACAATGCGATATTAATCTACACGGCGAGTTAAAAGTGCAATATTTTAATGATCTTATATTTTTGCAGGAATTATAACTTAGTCCTGATTGTATTTATAATTGGCATTATATTATATTTATAAAAATGTAGTAAATTTTAAATAATAATAAATTTATGACAAAGGTAAATAATGATATCATTGTTACAAATATTTTTAATGATAATGAAATGAACTATTATTCATATTTCCGATTGTTTTATCAATCATATTATTAGGCTTTTAAACATGAGATCTTATGCCTTATATGTCGAATTAACAATGATACCTAACAAATCAAGAAAAAGTATAATGGTTTATAAATAACTTTTAAAATAACAATATTTGTGAAATAGAGTTATTACTTATCTGAATTTTTAATTGATATAATTACCAAGATTTTTATTTATATGCTAGTTTACCATATTTTATTCTAGATTTATCTTGCCAGTTAAAGTATTCATTGTAAATTAGTTTGAATAGGAAAAGGTGAAATATGACAATCAAACATCCGATTGCTACCCAGAAAAATGTTGGCAATCCTCCAAGACGGTGACCATGTTTATGAAGTGCTAATACATGATGTTCATGTGCAGGAGCTAGAAAATTATTATTATTAACATTATTTATTATTTATAATACTAATTGAATAGCAAAATAAGAAACAAAATTAATACCCTCTGAAACTTCTTTAACATGAATTGCATGTTTTAAGTCTTCCATGTGTTTTTTATCATAGGTCAAATATAATATTCCAGTAACAGGATCTGTTAGCTTAACTGGAAACATTTTATACTCTGGTCTGTAAAAAATATTGTTTAGATATTTAATATAATTTTTCTTATAATAATGATTACCCTAACAAAACAGGTTCGTCTAAACATCCACCATCACAAGCATAATAATTCTTATCACTGCGGTCTATAGCTACAGATATAATGGCTTTATTATTTTCTTGGACTGAAACTGTCACATTTATATGAGTCATATTTCCATAGTTGATCCGCCTAATCATGTAAAAAATATATTTAACATATTCATTAAAAATAGTAACATATAAAATCAATATATTAAATCAAATATTACAGCTGTTGCAATCAAAGTGTATATTTTGAAGGTAATAAGAATGAAACTTTAAATTTAGATAATTTAAAATAAAGTACTCAATAAGTTTAATTAAGTATTTACTACAAACACATAAGTCATGTGAATAATATGATCAAATAATAAATAAAAATAAAAATATAATGTGTAGTTTAAATGTTGTATTTAATGATGTATTGTGTACGTACAATATCATTAACCTACAGATATTAGTTAAATTAATATGAGTATTGAGTTCAGAATTTAAAACAAAATATTTAGTATTGCCCTTCACTAAAAAATTCACTTTAAATAATAATCTATCAATGTTTCACATACTCATTGAGCAACATTTCGCAATAACATAAATTATAATTTTAAATATGCATATTGCATATTTTTTTTATATTACCGGAAATGAAAATCTCTGTGTAAAAATTTTGGATGCATATTAAATTCCAAATGTTGGTTGCTAAATCTAAAATTTCCAAAGCTTAAAACCATTGCTTGAGCTACTCCAGAAGCTCCCGCATTAACAAGATTATGACATCCCTGAAACAAAGATTATAATTAAATTACATAATGATCAGCTTTAATAATAGTAGAAAGTGTTATATATAGTTGTTATTTGTGAGAATTAATTTATTGACATTTACTTGTTTTTCTAAAGTAAGAATCCATAATGACACAGCATTGTATAGTTTTTCAATTGAAGAAAGATTTGACCATAAACCTACAGCTTGTCTAAAATAATAACAACAATATTATTATTGCATGATAAAATTTTATATTATATATTTTACAAAATACAAAATATACATACAAAGTATCATGGTTTGCACCATAACAACCTTCAACATATGAAAGACTACTTGCAACTTTAGCAAGAACGGCAGGAGAAGATGTAATTTCATAGGAAGGTGCTCGAACACTGGATAAAACACTATACACAGTTGCGTTGATTAAATCACCATTTAAAACGCCACTGGCTTTTGACATGCTTATTGAGAATCCAGTACTCCATAGCTTCTCCCAAATATCAATGTGTGTTTTCTCAATGTTTTCATAGTGTGAGATTTTCAATATTGACTGAAAATTATGAAATAAAATTACACAAGTATTAAAAATAGCAATAATAAAAAGAAAATCAAATTTACTTCAATTGATTTTTTTTCTAAAGCTGACCTTACTCCAGCAAACTCTAAGGAATTTTTCAAAGCCAAATATTCAATTGAAACAATAATACGTAATTTAAATATACTATGTGGTGCAACCTATGAAGAAAACCATAATAAAAATTTCACAATTATGTAGGTACCTAGTTATTTATCTTGAATAAAATAATACTTTTCAATTTACCTTAACATTTATTGGAAACTGAGAATATGTTATCGAAACACCATACATTGGGTTTTCAGATGTTGATGTACTAATACCAGATTCAACTATATAACTTTCAGTCTGGTCAGCTAATCTAGAATAATGTGATAAAACAATTTATTTATTTAAATATGAGTTTATAAGCCAACTTACTTTATGGGGCGTGTGCTATACATTGACCAACCATGTGTTTTATGTGAGTATTGCTTAAGTTTAGCGTATAGTACAAAATCTGTAGGATTTGTTAGTTCTATATCCTGAACAAGAATTGTTGGTAAGGCTCTGAATGCAAAGTATTTAATACTACTTTGGAGTCTGTTGGAAAAACATTCGTATCGGTACGCTATACCATTTTTATAATTGACAACTGTAGCCAATTGTGATGGTGCCTCAATATCTATTTTGATTACTGGATACCAGTAGATAGGTATTGACAATGCTCTGTTGCCTTTTATATAGATTGGAGAATCATAATCAAGTGTTATTCCAAAATAACCATTTCCTATAAATTCTTTGTATGGCTTTTCATCAGCATCCAGTGGTTCATGCTTAATGTTTGCATCAAACATATCATAAGCTTGTTTATGAAAGGATAGCTTCTCAAATAGACCATTTTTCATAAATAATTCATCTATAAATAAAAATAGTATAATATTTTTAGATTATTTGATTGAAAATAATATATTGATGTATCAATTTATTAAAAATGTTAGTATTGTTGATAAAGTCATCAGCTTACAATAATCTTCAAGAGACCTAGAGAATTAAATTGTTATATCCAACACACCTCAAACATGTTACAGTTATGATTAAACTAAAAACGTTGGACATTATTTTATATTGAAAATGTGAATTAATCTACAATCTATTAGGGTTATATACAGCAGAGAGAGTAAGGTGAATTCACTCGGTAATTTTAAAATTTGTAAAATATTGATCGTGTATAGTTATGTCTATATAACATGTTCTATTGAATGTATTCCAATGTATAATTAGGAATATATTTATATATATATCATGGTGTTAAAATGGTTTTATAACAACGAATACTTGGATTTTTACTGGTAAATAAAATAACTAAAACTATCTGTAAGAAGCGAGTATTCATGGATTTAAAACCGTTTTACCCCATCATATAATATTTATATAAGTATTTAAAACTGTTATTAATTGTATTAAAAACTTTTGCGCAAGTTTTTAACAATACCTTCCATCTATTTAAAAGATATACCCTACATTATACAGTTTATATAAAAAGTAATGATTGAATAATAATTTTACAGTATTGTTTATATTACTTAACACGGTGTTAGTCAAAATATGGTCAAAATGACAGCACTTTTTTAACATCTTCAATAAAACGTATACATTAAATATTTTAATCATTGATACTCAATCTACCTTTTAAGCATGTTATTAAAATAATCATATTAGAATAATATAATAATATTCTAAATAGGTACATTTAATTACTTTGACTAAGGTAGAAGTGGGATATTATTCATAATATACCTTATGAATTTAAATTAAACTCGTATACCTATTCCTATTTTTTCTAAATATTATCCATTTGATGTAAAGTGAGTAATTTTGTAACAGATTTATGCCAGGTTGCATGAAAAATGAAGTAATTTAATGGTTCAATAAAATTTAATGGACCAATCATTGGCCACTAAATTATGTTTAAAGGACCGTTAGCTCATTATTGATTCAATAAATGTTTAATGATTGTTTATGCAACCCGGCATTATTAATTTTTTTGTAATTGTTTGAAATATTAATTTGTTTTAATAAAATGAATAAATATTAACGAAATAACGTTTAATATTCTTGATTATAATCATTTAATCAATTAATATATTCATATAAATTATAATTTTCAAATTTTAGAAAATGTTTATAATATTTATGGGCACCTAGGTACCCAAGTATCAAGGATACTTAATAAAATAGTACATTTTACTAAAACATTTTATTAATATGTACACACAATTCATTATTAGACATGATTAAAAACGTACCGTATTCTAGACTTCGGTTGTTGGGTGATCTCCAGTAAGGACTTAGATAAAATATTAAAGTGACTATAAAAGTGATAACAATGGCGATTTTCTTTGATCTGTAATTAAGTAAAAATACAATGCATGGTTGTTAATTTATTGACAGACACATGTTAGCACAAATAAACTACTGCTTACATTTTAATTTTTTCTAAACTCCTTCTCAATCGGTACAGGAAATCTCTAGGACTCATGTTGTTGCAATGTGTATTGTGTGTGAAATAGCAACAACAATAATTAACCAGACTATAGGTGCATTTAGATACAATATTGCAGATACATGCTCGAGTCACACGTCGTAAACAAAAAAAAAAATGTACAGGCGTATACCTGTGTAAGTGCGTAAGTAGATACCTACAATTTCAATAAATGTTCACATTGTTTTTACTACCTAATTATTGATAGAAACATTTTAGGCGCTCATCGAAACTTCACGAAATACATAATATTAGGTATAATAATAAAAGTCGTAGACACTCATAAGTTGTAGTGTAGTACATGAATTCCGGCGTTTAATGATACTGTTATCTCAACGAGTGACAGATAAGATGATAACTTTTTCGTATCACTTGTGCTGTAGTTTGTTTGTAGCCACGAATTAAGATAAACGTATATATATATAAGTATATCTTAATTCGTGGTTGTAGCATTTTATTAATACTGGAGTAGTTGAGTGTGCGGAAAAGAGTACCTTATAATATTTGGCTATATTTTCGCATTTATGTCTGTGATGATAACTCCCGTAGTTTGTACGTTTTATGCGATTTGCAACTCATCACTTCCGCCATCCTGAGTAAAAATGTCCAAGTATTATTATATTATATCACATTGCCGATAAAGTTAAAATAACTACCTATGTGAATTTAAAAAAATATTTATTGAAATTAATTATGTATCATGTATGTTTTTATAAAACGGAATCAAATAGGCATGATATAAGTACCTAATAAAAATGACCATTGACCATTATATTATATTACCTACAGCTATGGCCTCTAGGCTGCGGACGCGTATTTGTTTTATTTTTATTTACATTTATTTGCATAGTGAGTATTATTATATACTATTATAATTTTATCAACAATTACTGGTATAAAGAAAATCAATAACACAATTTGGATCGCTTCAAAACATATTAAGTTGAAGGTACCTTGTACCTATAATATTGTAAGAAATTATTTATGTAATTTTTTAGAATTATAAATAATTTCTATAACTATGTAGTTAACTTAAATGTGTATTCTAAATAAGGTACTTTTAAAAAAATCTAATATTTTACACTAGGTACTCATTTCTGAGCACATTTTATCATTTTATGAAAATTAAATAACATTTTTGGGGCTCTCCTGAATAAATGCATCCGGGGCCCCTTAAGTACCAAGCCGACGCTGAGTACCTAGTAGGTAGGTGCAATGTACTTATAACTTATATGTAGATAGCATTAATATTTACAATTTAATTAATAATCATTATGCATAATATTTAATTTCAAAAATAGTTATTAAAATATGGAACAAATGCACTTTACCACGCCCCTTAAGTATTTCATTTTTTTTTTTAAGATGTGTTTTCAATGCTGATTTTAAAACTGTTTGAATTTTATTACTGAAACCATAATTGTGTCGAGTGTAGGTACCTAGTCATGTGTAAGTCACTGTACATTTTAATACATTTAATTTAAATTCAATGATTGATCATAAAAAAATTAAAAGTACATCCAAGTATGGTTATAATATTATACTATGTCTTAGCAATTTTGTGGCAAGGAACATTTCTTACTTAAGTTTCTTTAGTTTGTCTTAGTCTATAGCAGGGGCGTCATTTCAATATTTCCCAGCTGGATAGGGCATAATAATGACCTGCCCAATAAGTATAATATACAACTTTTAAGGACATATTAAAAAAAAGCTCTCTTCGATCGCTAGGTCCAGCAACTACAATATTATGATATTAGGTACCTACCTAAATTTTAATTATATTATACACTGAAAACGGTATACTCGTCTTATTGTAGATTACCTACTGATGAATCATTTTGTATTCATAACAATTTGTATGTATTGTATCGCGGTTAAGGTTAGGGCCGGTTAAGGTTGACCTGGCAGCCGGCCCATTTGGACCAGGAAGCTGGCTCAAAGCTACTTTAAAATCTAGGGTTGGGCAAATGAATACTTCTGCCACCCTCCCCTGGCCTATTAGTAAGTAGTATAAATGGAATTAAATCATTGGTTTTGAACCAATAATGTCTTGAAAATAAATCCTTAGCACCTATATTAACTTTTTTATTCAAATATTACTTATTAATTATTATTCAGATTTTATACAATATATTTTGGCTCATTATAGAATAGTAAAAAATACCTACTTGTCAGATTATATTATATTTCTGCAGGGGCGCAGTTCTAAGTTAACGGCGACCGGTGGGTGCGCCCGGCGGTACATTGTATAACCCCTAAAGGCATACAATTATCTAAAATTTTAAACTGTCACGGTTGTAAAATTTATCTCTCATAATACCTATATTACTATATTAGTATAAATTGGCTACAACACGATTGCGCAATTTTTCCTTTTTTGACCCGACTAATTACACCACGATTGCGCAAAAAATTTGGAACACGATTGCGCCCCGATCCCTTTTTACCTGTTAAAATCACAACACGATTGCGCACCAAATGATATGTGTATATACTATATATAATAATTTATATACAACATAAAATAATGTATACATACAATACAGTTCATATAAAAATAATAATAATTAAATAATTGTATTGACATAGTCATAAGTCATATTTTTTCAGTTCATAATCGTAATAAAATAATAATAATAATTAAATAATTGTATCGTAGTATATATTTTTTATATAATTTTTTTTTTAAAAATTACATTTGGTGACTAGCACAAAAACGTGGTCCCATTGCTTGCAAATAGTCATTCATTGATATTTTATTATTTTTAAATTGTTCCCAAGTATCAATTATAAATTTAATATTGTTTTCTTGCTCTTTTCGTAATTTATTTTTTTCATTACGTTTAAAACTATTTATTTTTAAATATGTTTCAGTTTGAATACCTAATAATATGTTTATTACTTGGAAAGTAGATGGATGCGAGGTATAAAACTGCGAATTATAGTGCATATGAAAAGATTCTGGACCATTAGTTGTTCTAGCTTCTTCTGATGGTTTATCTGCCCATAAAGTTGGTGGAAATTTTGCATCGGTTTCTACATAGTTTTTAAGTAAATAATCGGAAAATCCAAAATCAGACGTAGGAGCATTTTCAATTAAATGTAAAAAAGCATTTTCTACTAAATTGGCTGGTAGAAATCCTAAAGCAAAAAATTTTTTTAGCCAAACACCCATTACGGAACTTGATTTATACTCTTTTAATAATTGACTATCTTTTTGAATATGTCTAAACCAACTTTGATTTAAATGAAACCTACATGCCAGAATTCTGCAGTTCGGGAAAATTTCTTTAACAGCGTTATGTGCACTTTTTTCAAAATCGAAATGAAAAGTTGATTGAGCCAATGATAGTTGTATATTTATAACAGTCAATTTCAAACATAATTTTACAATTGTGAGCCACATATCAATATATGTTTGAGTTGATTTTGAAGTCAAAAAACAAAACACTATAGGTATATAAAAACCATTTTGCAATACATGAATAGTATAAAGTTGTTCATAATATTTGGGGCAGTGTGAAAACGTCCCATCGGCGAATATATGAGAACATTGACTTAATATTTCAAGATTAGTAGCACAAGTAAACATTATCGGACTTGAAATTGTTTCCATATGACAAAATAACTCACCAGTATTACTTATTATATTTTCGCGTGTATCAAATATTTGAACTTTTGATTCTTCAAAACTTTTTGGAATTTTAGGCATACTCTTACGACGGAAATCGTACATACTTTTTCTCCATAACCTCAAATCAGAATGCACAAGTTCAATATCATTTTCTGAATTTTGAAGTTCAGCTCGAATTATTTTATTCGGCCTTGTTAATAAATCATTTTCGCATTTCCTTTGATACGGGAATTGATAATTTGCCTACCAACGATATTATCAGCAATTACATTATGATTATGATCATTAAGCACACTAATAACTATTGTAACATCATTATTAACAAGCAGACTAGCAGAACAGTTTTTATTAGTACAACGGTATCGGATACTACCACATTTTTTCAGTACATTAAATTCTCTGTATTTATATCCATCGGTTAAAACTAGTTCGGTCCACTAGTTAAAACCATGGTTTAAGTGCTTGTATGTATACATTATTTTATGTTGTATATAAATTATTATATATAGTATATACACATATCATTTGGTGCGCAATCGTGTTGTGATTTTAACAGGTAAAAAGGGATCGGGGCGCAATCGTGTTCCAAATTTTTTGCGCAATCGTGGTGTAATTAGTCGGGTCAAAAAAGGAAAAATTGCGCAATCGTGTTGCAGCGGTATAAATTGTCTTCATAATTGTTTCCCAATTTTTCGTAATCGTAACATATTTTTTTTAAATTAACCATTTAATTAAAATACATCACCTATAATATTATAAGCCCATATATTTATAATAATGCCTTGCTATAAATTATTATTTAACAATGTTTATTCCTATTACCTAACCTTTAAGAAATTATAACAATATTATAAAAAATATAAAAATACATAACCAATGTGAATTAGCTGTATGAATAGTTGCTTTTAATTAGTGATTTCAAATTAATAAGTTATTATAACTTGAGCTATTTCGTTACCTAATACCTATACTTACTTGTTAGTTGTTACTTGTTACTATAGATGCAATTGAGTTGTTAAAATGAATGTTTAATGAATAATAGGTTATAGGTACCTACATTGTGTGTTAACATCACATTTTCATAAATGTTAAAATTTTCTGATGTAAATACTTTGTTTAAGATATTTTTACATACTATATGTTCACACCTACTAATTAATTTAGTTTGCGTTTAGTTAAAAATGTACGTTCGTGGTTCGTATCTCAATAAGTTAAATAACCTTTTATACCAAATTTTGATGTAAAACATATTATTTAATTAATTTCCATTAAATCTTTATATTAGAAAAAATGGCGTTTACGTAATTTGAGTCTACGTCGATATTCTTCATTACTAGTTGAATGTTTATTCTAAGAACTTAATTAAAAAAAATATGTAAACTAAGTAAGTAGATGGGTATATAACTAGTTGGATATACATTTTGCCACAACAATCTAGATAGGTACCTACTAGGAACAATAACGAGAAGATACGCATAGAAGGAAAAAGAAAAGGGAAGACTATTACTCAAATACATTATAGCCAAGATGGTAGTTAACAATATAAGTTGTGAAACATACTACGAATTAAAAATTAAAGTAGAGAAGTGTGAAAAACGGAAAATTGCCACGAACCAGGCACTAGTCCGTGAGCTGTTAACGCAAAAAAGAAGATGTAGAGAGTATTTAGTGTATTAGGAAATTAGAAGTCCAAAGTATTAGCAGTATATTTTCATATTACTTATATAGTTATATGCCATATGATGTCATGATTGATAAATTTTTCTCTATTTGTACAAGCGGATATGAAAAATATATATATATTGTTATTTTCAACTTTATTCTACGAAAATAAATTAATAAATAACAAAGACAAAAATTAATTATTTTATGTTTACAAAAATATTAATTGTTTTTAAAATATATTGATATTAAAAAGCATCTTTTATGTTTTGTAGTTGTCGAATAGCTAAATCTGCAGGTAGATCGAAATTATATTGATTCAATTTTTCCAGTGAACGTAATGCATCGTCGAAACCTGAAATTAAATTAATTGTTGACATATGCAATAAGTAATACCTAACTTATAATGTAATATCATATTCGTGGGATAAAATGTAGAATATAATTATATAAATATAAGTGTAGGTATGTTATATGACATAGTCACTTCATGAAAGCGATCTTTTCGTGAAAAGTTGTCCATTTCAACTGATATTTCATGAAATAGAAACGTATTTATCACACTTCGTGAAATACATATTACTACTGTTTACTTACATATAATAGACCACTCTCCTTCAAATACGATTTATTTACATTTGTATATGTAGATTTAATATTAGGTATGACTATTAATGTCTAAATAGATAGTTAAATAGGTACTAAATATGTAGGCAATACAATATCTAACTAAACTGATCTTTAAATAAAAAAAACTACTTAATTGAATATACCAATGTATAACATCTTGTACCTATAGTACATAAGTAGGTAACTATTAAATAATATGTCATAAATAAATAACATTCGTGTATACTTTAAATACCTAACTACTAACGATCTAATAATAATAATTATGTGTACCGAGTGGTAAATATTTTATTTCACAAAGTGAATTATCAGCTTATGAAAAAAATGCTATGAAGTCAAATTGAAGTGACCATTTTACGAAACAGTGACAGTTTTTTTGGTATATTTTCGTGAAAAAGACTATTTTATTTCATGAAATGGAAAACTTTTCATAAAAAGATCGATTTCATAATTCATCTATGCCATACTATTATAATAATATATTATAGGTACTGTATGGCTATCGCTGAAGTATCACGAATCACCTCCCTCAAAGCTTAGAAAAATAAATATTAAGTCACACCGAGTTTTATGAAAAACATTACAAAAAATAATTAACAAAGTTAATATTATAATGTTGCTAACTACTGTTTGTCTTATTTTTTTTATGATCTTATTTAAACTGATATCACTTTTTTACCATCTATTAAATTAAAAATAATAATTTTGAGTATATATTACATGCGAGATGGATAACAAAACTTAGTATAGGTAACGTATTCTTAATATCTTAAATGTTTTTCAATGAAGTAAAAAATAAATCAAACCTGTTTGCGCCACATAACTCCAAGGTTGATAGTAAAGTTCGACCAATGGTTGACATTTGAATATAAATTTTAACCAACTGACAAACATTTTTGAACTGAAAAATTAAATTATTATTCAAATATAATTTAGAGAACTTATAGTTTGCACTTTGTAGTCAACCAAATTTGCTACTATTTATAGTTTTAACAAAACATTAGAACTACAGATATCTGATATTAAAATGTATGTATAACTTACTTCAGTCCAGCGCACACGAATGCTTTAAAGCACGAGCCGTAACTTCTTTTATATCGGGAATGGGATGTTATTATATTTCCAATAATAGACAGTAGACACTGTAAAAAAAAAAATAGTCAGTCATAAAAATAAATAAATACTAAATTCATAAACAAAATTGTCATGTGAGTAATTACTTGTTTATACGAAACTGACGATTTGCAGCCTTCAATGTCTAAATTGAAACTCTGAGATAGTTTACGGGCTGGTGTCGAGTTGAAGTAATCACCGTTTTTGATCTCATAGTATTTTAATATAAGCTCCCATGCGTGCATTGTTGATTTTGAGTTGTTCATCTTTGGATGCAAACAGTCCACAAATGGTACGACACTCGTGCTTTGACCCACCTGCATAGTGCATTATATTAATATATTATATTGCTACGGAATTAGATATTTTTGGTATCGACTATAGATAAGTATCTATCAGTATACTAATATATTTTATATATTATTGTTTATAGTGATGTGAAACTAAACATTTAAATATAATAACACATAATTTGTAATAAATCCTATATAGTAGGTAGGTATAATGGGATATTATACCTAATAGGTAATAGCCAATAGGTATGAACCTAGTTGATATTATCGTCATATTCAAAATAAACAACTTAGTTAAAGTAATAATTAAATGATTATTATTAAAATACAATATTTCTACAGGATCCCCGTAAAAAAGTAATGGTGGTTTTGAGGATTACGTCAAAATTAGGATTATGTGCGGATGGATGATAAAGCGGAGGGAAGCGTCAAGTATTTTGTGTGTACAAGCGAGGATACTGTTGGGATTTTATAAAATAGTTGTGCGGCCTGCAAAAGGCTTGTAAGGTATGCAAGGTTGTAACTTGGGGAAGGGGTTCGAACCCCACCGAAAATTTTCACTTATGAAAATTATTCACACATAGGTATCGGAATAATGGATATCTCGACAGTAGACAATAGAACTAAACAGCGGGTGCTTGTAGTATGGTAAATGATAATACTAAGATGAATAAATGGGGGTGACTATAGGGAAGATAGAATAATAAGAGTGACACCAAAGGTGGACAAAAAAAGGTTTAGATTGTTAGATCATGTTTATTATGAGAGGAGCTAACTCAGAGGCAGTAGAGACATGACATTTTGACCGAATGTTTATATAAGCATTTTCTACACACCATAGCATTTTCAAAATATTCTGACTTATTTTGAGCTGTTAACGGACATTTTCAGTTTCCAATTTTTTTAGTTTTTTTTTCTATAAATGTCAATAAAATTTTATTTGTTGGGTAAAAAATCTTGAAAATTTAATAGTAGGCTTCTAATATATAGTTTCAAAGGCAGATGAAAAATATTAAAAATCCGTAGTCACAATTTTTATTTATAGGTAATCAAAGTTCAAATTTTGACAAAATACGTAAAAATGACGAAAATGTGCAATTTATTTTGAGTTAGAAATTCATAAAAATTTTTCTTTTTAAATCTAAGATTTAAAAATGTAATACAAGATTCCTCATAAGTATGCCTAATTTTATCAATAAAAAAAAGTTTATAAGCAAGTCATAATAAATTTTTATGAGCATTTTAAGTTCAAATTTGTACAAGATCAGATATTCACTCGATTTCTCATGTAGCGATTTTCTTATTTTGTTGCAATTCAAAAACAAATAACTGTAGATGCATGAAAATTTCACTGAATGTTTATATAAGCTATTTCTATACACCATCTAATTTTTAATATATTTTGACTGTTTTTCAGTATTTTACGGACGATTTCAATTTTCAAATTTTTTAGTTTTTTTTTCTATTAATATCAATAAAATTTTATTTGTTTGTTGGGCCAAAAATAATGAAAATTTAATACAAGGCTCCTGATATATTGTTACAATAGCAATTGAAAAATATTAAAAATACATAGGCACACATTTTTTTTATAAACATTTAAAGTTCGAATTTTGACAAAAATTCATCAAAATCTCGAAAATTATTAATCATTGTAATTAAACAACTATAAAATGGTCAGTTTTTATAACTAAGGATTGAAAATTTAAAATAAAGATTCTAATAAATAGGACATACTGTATTCAAAAAAGCTAAAAAATATTTAAACACAGTTATTTTTTACAGACATTTTAAGTTCAAATTTGGACGAAATTACATATTAAAATCAATTTTAACGAGTAAAAGTATATATAATATAATATTTTTATAGCATCACTGATAATTTTAGGTTTATAATTAAATAATATGAATAATATTAATTCAACTTAGCAGCTACCATAAAATAACAATATCAATATAATTTAAAATATCCTAGACTGACATACCGTCTCCGCTCAGAATCGTTTTTCGTATACAATGATATTATATCATTGAATTCAAATTTAATACCATACATTATAGTACAGTGATATACTTGTAGCCTACTGTACAGCGGAGCGACATCCACTTGACCCCCTTTTTTTTTTTGTGTGTCTGTCATCACCTTTTAGGACAGTAGAAATGCTTCGATTTTCTTCAATAGTAACTTTTCTGTTAGAAAAGTGAATCTAGTTGGTACTTTGGGGGGTCAAAAGTAAATATTTCCTAGTAGTTTTTATGAGCACCGTAAAAAACAAATGAAAAATTAAGGAAAAAACGGGAAAATTTACGCAAAACCGATTTTGGTTTTTGGTATAACTCTAAAAGGAATGATCGTAGTTACATGAAATTTTGACCGAATGTTTATATTAACATTTTCTACACACCGTAACGTTTTCAAAATATTCTGACTTATTTTGAGCTGTTAACGGACATTTTCAGTTTCCAATTTTTTTAGTTTTTTTTTCTATAAATGTCAATAAATTTTTATTTGTTTGGTAAACAATCTTGAAAATTTAATAGTAGGCTTCTAATATATTTTTATAATAAAATATGAAAAATATTAAAAATCCGTAGTCACAAATTTTTTTTATAAGCATTTAAAGTTAAAATTTTGACAAAATACGTAAAAATTACGAAAATGTGCAATTTATTTTGAGTTAGAAATTCATAAAAATTTTTCTTTTTAAATCTTAGTTTTGAAAATGTAATACCTACGAGATTCCTCATAAGTTTGCCTAATTTTATCAATACATAAATGTTTATAAGAAAATCAAAATAAATTTTTATGAGCATTTTAAGTTGAAATTTGTACAAGATTCTAATAAATAGGACATACTGTATTCAAAAAATCTAAAAAATATTTAAACACAGTTATTTTTTACAGACATTTAAGTTCAAATTTGGACGAAATTACATATTAAAATCAATTTTAACGAGTAAAAGTATATATTATAATATTTTTCTAGCATCACTGATAATTTTATGTTAATAATTAAATAATATGAATAATATTAATTCAACTTACCAGCCACCGTATAATAACAATATCAATATAATTTAAAATATCCTAGACTGACGTACCGTCTCCGCTCATAATCGTTTTTCGAATACAATGATATTATATCATTGAATTCAAATTTAATACTATCCATTATAGTACAGTGATCTACTTATAAGTTATAACCTACTGTACAACAGAGTGACATCCACTTGACTCTCTTTTTTATATTTAAATACTATCAAGAGGCAAAACTGGTTTTACGTAAAAACTACAGTTTTTCCCAGATTTTTTTTTTCCATTATTTTGTAAAAGTACTGAGAATAATCATCTTTACTTTTGACTATTCAACTTTCAATGTTCCAACTAGAATAACTAGATCCAGTGTTATACCAGAAACTACTATCAAAGTTGAAGATCCAAGAATTTTTTCTTTTTTAAATTGTGTACAAATTACACACAATAAAATTGATGATTTATGATTAATTATTTTTTAAAGTTTAACTTTACCACCATAAGGCCATGTTGAATTAAATGTTGAATGGCTGGAGCTAATCGATTCCGAACCATTAAAGCTATTTTTCCATTGCATTCCATTGCAGCTATAGCACCTTCGGAGTCCGACATATAATCACTATCAATATGAATTTCAGGTAAAGCAAGCATTTCCAATAGTTCTGCCACAACCAACTCCAAGTTGGCTCTGTAGTCACTATAAAAAAACAACATGTCAATGCTAATATTAATGCATTTATTTTAACAACTTAAAAACATTTAAATTTTTGTTTTAAACTTTCAGAGTTTTTTACCAGATATCATCTGACATAATAATATTGTCACCTGTAACCTTCCTTTATCTTAATAGTTACCTAAGATACCTATTATTTATATAAATGTGATGAGAATTGAAGATATGAGTATATGTATGGGTGTATATTCAGTGGCTTCTCTAGGGTTTGAATTTTTTTTTGGAAGGGGGGCATAAACATCACACATTTTTTTTCTTTTAGACATTTGATGGTAAGTGGTCTAACTGTAACATTTAAATATATTCAAATGCTTCAAAATCAGTACTACCTTTGGATATATGATCCAAATGGCCACATTAGCCATAAATCTTATTAATTATTTAATTATGACAATTTTAAAAATTATGTAGGTACGTATAATTTTCTGTAATAGGACCTCATCAAGAGTATGGTGTGAAAAAATACTAAAATAATAAATTAAATCCACATAAATTTTAATTTAAAAGTAAAATAAAATAAATTTCTAGGGCTAACCAACTGCATTAGGTACGTCGTTCCAACACGCCACTGATAGTATAGGTACCTATAACCTATTCACCTGTTCTTTTTTGGAATTTGGGGGCATGGCCCCCTGAGCTCCCCTAAAGCCACCCATGTGTCTATTAAATTATATAGGTAGGTGCATGTTATGTGCAGACTTACCCCCAGTGATTTATTTTCATTGATTTCTTCAGTGTATTCATTTTGAAATGTCGTTGAGTGCATGATATTTGAGTACCGATGAACATTTGTATTATTGCAGTTAACCGTCTAACTGCACCTACTGTTTTCTGTTAATATATGCGAAATATTAATCTATTATGAATAAAATATAATAATTTTTAAAGCATATAATAAATGTTTTTTAATACCAACACTATAACTAGGTTGCTTAGTTTAATAAGTTATTTAGTAGGTATTCATTATTTATAACAAAGTAAATAACATTTTAAAATGTAGTAGTGTCTATTATTACTATATTATCGTTACCTATACCGTTCTTGTAGTAATTAAAATTTAAAAATTATTTTAAAGTTAATTTTTTTTGTGTGTTGTCATGTTTAAGTATTTAAATTTTGAGAGTGGTTTATACTTTTTGGTGGATCTTGTTAGTAGGTAAAAGTTTTCTGGGCAGCTTTCCCAATATTTTAAAATTGGCATTTTTGAGTTATTTTTACTTTATAGGTATTTGAATTTTTCAAATGTTTTTAAATGTCTTGATATAATTTTGTTTGTAGGTGTACTTATAATGTAGTAATTTTAAAATATCGAAAATAATATATACCTAGTATGTACATATTTTTTATGGATGTTTTAATTTCTAATTCGGGCATAATTGAATGTCTAAACAAAAAATAACTTTTCCACATAACAATATTTTGGTTATTCCTGTCTTATTATTTAATATAATTAAATCAATTTTAAGCTATGTTTTATATATATATTATTTCATAATTCTATTGAATTCAATAACACTTTGTTTTAACGAAATTGAATGCATACCGTTACGCATTGACACTGCTAAAAAATAAGAATTTAATCCGTTGTTAAAGAAATTGTTGATTTTAAATATTAGGTATAACGTTATCCTGTTTTACCTATCTAAACATAAAATAATAATTTTACTCTCTTTTAGGTTTCTAGACGTCATATGTATAGAACATCACCTTATATTCCCGTTGTGTCCGTCCCTCCGTCTGTTAGTTACCAGTACTTGCATAGTTACGATGATTATTTATATTATAATTTTATAAGTGCGGTTCTATTCAAAGTAAATTCATGTTTCATACTAGTATTAAAAGATAGGTACCAAAATATAAAGTTTATAAAATAATTGTTTTCAAATTGTATAATATGAAATTATTAGTTGTATATTAAATTGCATTTAGAGATCGGGAATTGAGCATCCTCGTAGAGTGAGCTTTACTTACTTGTTCATATTTATAAATGTGTTATATTATACTGAATCTGGGTGGTTGTAATTTATTTTATAATAAACATTTGTTTGTATTTAACAAAAATAGTTCATTAGACTATTCATTAGTGTTTAATCTTTTGGGATTTGAATAGGTACCTATTAGATTCTGAGAAGGAAATATATAAATAATTAATAGATAGTCTATAATATTGTACTTAATTAATGGAATGGTTTATAATAATAAATAAGAACAAACTACAGTTGGCCTAGAATACAAAATTTGAATACTAGTGATAACGAGTTGGCTGTCATCAATCAGTAATCACTGTGATTATACTATAGTATGCTTCGTAATAACGTTTCATACGATCTAATGTTATCCAAAATAAATACAACTACCGTTAGGACATGCTAGACAAAATTTAGGGTACCTAAGTATATTCATACAGTGTTGATATAAATGTCGTTATTATAAAGTAAATAGTTGTTTTTTTACAAGAGTTTTGTCACTGGTATAAGGTAAAATAGGTATATATATATTTAATATATGTACATAGACTATATAGATGTATCATAAAGAAGTATTCAAATTTGTATTTCTGCGTTAATGCATGGTTTTATGTAGAACTTTAGTTTTTATATTTTTCAACATGTATTTTACATATAGTTATTTGGCTCATTTTTTTAACAGTTACACTTTTATTGTAGTATTTTATAAACTATAAAGAAAACAAAACTACATTACGTGACTAAATTTTGTAATTACCACGTCTCTCGATTTGCGTTCAAAACATTTGTCTTTAGATACTGATATTTTTGTAACTTTATCTCCTGGTGTTTTCAATTTGATTTTACCAGCTGAAAATTATACACAAAATGTAAAATATTACGTAGGAACACAATGTGTCAATTCTGCAATGAAATGTAAGTTCGTTTAAGAAATGGAAATAAATAATTTATTATATTTTTTGTGATTGATTTGATTCAAATAATTTTATTTGCTAATTAGTATGCATAACTTAAAATTTAATTTATATTTTTTAGCCTATCTAGTCCTATTCTTTGCAAAATATAATAAGTAGTTCAAATTTATTTTCAGTTAAGCTGTTAAAAAAAAATTAAAATTTTATTTAAGAATTATTGTAACAATTCGTCGCTTTAGATTTGAAATTATATGTTGTTATATAAAACAGTTATATAATGTGTTGTGAATAAAATATTGTTAAATTTGAAAATTCTTCAACTCAAATATTTACTTCCACATCATATTTGAATTCAATTTAACTGAGTTATGACTTCATAGTGGGTAAATGAATTATTTTGTTCCTATAGGTAAACAAATACCATACGCAAATAATATTCAAAATTCTATTGGCATATACTCCGTCGAACAATAATTAATTAACTGATTTTATACTTACTTTGTAAATATTGTATGAACCTTTCAAGATCTGCTATTTGAGTTTTTAACTGATCGACCAAATGTTCTGTGGCTTTCATTGGATTTACCAGCTAAATAAAGATTTGGTTAAGTGTATTTTGCTGGTTAATTAACAATAATTTACTAAATTTGTTATATGAAAACAGTGAAGCTTTGAGTATTGGTGGCAATCGTGGGGGGGGGGACTTAGCTTCCTAAAAGTCCATCAAGCCCGCTCCTTTTTAGTTGTATGGGGTCGAAGCCCCACCTCTAACATTTATGTTAAGAATGTTAGCTCCTCTTAATGTATTTCTGTCTATAGCCTTGAGTCATGACCCAATTTATTAGATAGGTTTTATTAATTAATGTTTTTAATGAATTAAACTACTTCAATTTTAGATAGAAATTAAATTAAATTAAATAAATACTATATAAATATAATATATAGATGGATAATATACATAGGTATATTACATAATATTATGCATTTATTAACATTTTAATTCAATTAAAACAAAAATTTAACAAATATATACTACGAAAATACTATCAAATAACTCAATACTTGAAACTTGTAAATTATAGACATTCTTAGACAGTGTGAGTTCTTTACGCATTATATCAGAAACAGTGGCGTGCAACATAATATAGGGTCCACGGTCCACCACTTAACCAGATAGACGGGTCACGGGTGGGTATTGATCGAAAACCAATAATGAGTTAATTAAGTATTAATTGAAATACGATGTTGATGATATCATTATATTAAGAAACTTCGTAGGTAGAATAGGATGTTTTTCCAAAGGATGTGTTCTATTTGCGGACTACCCTTATTTACAAAATGTCATTAATTGCATTAAAAAATAAACAATTAAAAACAATTATCAGTGTTGGCGTGTACCTAGCAATATTATGAAGGGGTGCTAAATAATTAGTACTGCTTAATAACACAATAGTATATAATAGGTACTATATATAGAAGACGTATAGAACAATGCATTGTACTTTTCCGACAGTTATGTTATGTAATAGATACCTAGCTACTGTTACATAATACATCAGACCCACACATTAGGAAATTTCTAATTTTACTTATTCTTATGTAACGGACATTGTATACATATTACATGGATACAGTCCCTACTTTTTAAAAAAATCCTACTACAAATTTTCTTTACAATGAAATTATACAGTGACATAAAGGGTAAAGCACTCACTCCCAACCTGGGTAAAACTTCCTCATCTTTAAAATTTAAAAAAAATATCAAACATTTTTTTAGTAAACATTTTTTTTTTAAACAAATTATACGTTATTGTTTGGTAATTATGAACCAATTTTTATTTTATAAATCTAAGAAAATATATATTTAAAAACAAATGACACTACCTATTATTATGCATATTTAACAAATACTTTATTTTATGTATGATATATCATTTCAAATTTAATTGATATTGGTATAATGGTATATGATTCCCAATAATCTGTCTTGATTAGACTTGCTAAATGAAATAACATTTTATAACAATTCAATTAGGATCAACATTTTAAATATAACGCATGTTAAATTTAATAGAAAGTGTTTTTTTTTTTTTTTTAATAATTTCTGGTAATCGCGACGATCTTCCGCTAGTTTTAAGAATATTATTGTATGATATTAATCCATCGGTTTAGTAGTTAAGATACATGCATCAAAATTACTCAAAAAAAAAAAAAATAATAAAATGAATACATAATATTATATTATGCAGTAACTTTTTATAAATTTAAGAGAATTAAAATCATAACACAGAAATAATTAAAGGTTTACAACCTTCGCAACAATTCAACAGCATTTTTAAAACTTTTTTATCATTCAACTGTGGGATACAGCAGCTTTTTTGTATGTTATAACGAAATGGATCAGTTCAAATTCTCTACATACCTATCTTATTGTGATAAATTTTTAATTCTTCGTCAGTAATTTTTAATTTTAATTGTTTACTTATTTAATCGTGGTAATCAGTTAATACCTATTATTTTGTATATATATATATATTATATACATTGATACAATTTTGAAAAAAATATGACGTCAAGTTTCATTCACGATAGTAGATCTAACCGTCGTGTTCACTAATAACAATTTAAAGTAGAGAAGTAAAGACTAATTTGATAAAATGTAACTAAAAACAATTTATTTTTGATATCATAAAAGATTTTCTTTTTTAAAAATTCAATAATGTTTAGTTGTTGTGTATTTCGGTGTATATACTAATTTCGAACTACACACTTTGTGTCAGGGTTCACTAAAAAATAGGGGCTGATGTATTATAACTTAAAGGAGTCGTTGAATATAACTATACAAGAATTATTTAGCTTGCAACGTTCACAAGTTCACAATGCAAACTTCACGTGTTATACCTAATCTAGAGCCCTGTACTATATATATAACTATATTAGGTACCTATAACATTAACATATTCTGTTGTAATAAATAAAGTTTTTGTTAACATTTACAGCGTTCAAATGACCTACTTATGACTTATGAGTATAATGCAAAAGTGTAGGCATTTTACTAAAACATAAAGTTATAATAATTTATAGGTGTTGATTGTTGTTTATTAGTATGATTGATTGATTACGTACTTTTTGAATTGCGTTATCAACTTCTTCTTTTAGTTCTTCAACGGACATGTTTTTAGAGTTTTTGATACTTAAATTTAATTTTTTTTCTACTTGATCTAAAAATGAAACCGTTTGATTATTGTTAAATTAATTACTTACGTACAATAATGGAAAAATAAGCGAATATAGATTTTGTGTAGATTAAAAAGAAAATATTTACTAATTATGTTGTTTTGTCTTTCGCGGAAAACGTCTACGAAACTTTCTGGAAGATCAAATTCGTCTTTATTATTGTATATATGACTCTCTAAAGCTTCCAGCTGTTTTTTCATTTCTTTGATTACTTCAATTTGAACTTGATGTTTCTTTTCCATCATATTGTCGTCATCATTCTAAGAAGAAAAATTCTATACATTTTCGTTCATAAAATGTCATTAACAAAAATCTACCGTTGTTACAAGTAAGTGATTCAAAGAGCAATTCGTATACACGTTTGGGATGCCTTTAAATGCAAATTCTTCTAAATTTTTAAGTAAATGTTTTTTCTCTTCATCAGGTGACTCAATAATTTGATGAATTCTTAACTGTACCTGCATATTAAACACACGTGTTTATACATAATAAATTTAGATTTTTCTTGTTAGTAAAAGAAGAAGGAGAAGTGTTTCAAAATGTTAAATGTGAATGTATTTAAAAAATAATTATTTATCAAACCTATTTTAGTTGTCAATCTTATGATATTATGGTGCAATTAATAAAAGAATCAGAATAGTCAAAAATGATAAACAATATAAGTGCTTGTACTCATAAACTTGCATGCTACCTGTGAAAAATGTGAAGTCAAAGCTATAACAGATGAATGAAGAATTTCATATTGTTCTTCTAAGTATCCAACTTTATTGTTTTCACTAAAAAACCAAATTTTGACATTTCATAATTTTGTATTATTTATAATAAAAGGTATATTAATTGTAGAGTTAAACATATCTATTTGTTAATTTTAACTAAGCAACTATTGTTATAAAATAAGACGCCACTTATAAAAATTATATTATAGGAAAAAAGCAAAAATCGAACAGACCATAGTCTAGCATAAATAACTATAATTAGCGCATCATACTATATTATTATATTAAAGATTTTAAATGATTTAAAAAATTATGAATCATATAACAAACCCTAAGGCAAGTATAAAGCAAAATGTATTAAAAATAGCTGATAACTTTTTCTAGAAATTTTATTACAGTAATAATTATAATAATAATTTTTCAGACTACCATTTTTAATATTAGGTATAACTGAAAATAGATTTCCAATTAAATTTATTTTAATATATATATTAAGAAATTAAATACACTATATTATCTACACTATTAAAATGTTTAGTAAGTTGTTAAGATTATTTTAGTTAGAAACGTTCTAGTCAAGTTAATAAAATCATAGAAAATGATTTGTATTTTATAATAAAGGAATTAATCATAGACGTTGAACAATAGACACAATTTAATTTTTTTAAATACTCTAAACAACCTTACTTAAGTCAGGAATAATGGCTTTTACAATTTTCAATCAAAGTAATACAAAATCATGTAGTGATACTTATAAATACAACCAACATATTGTATTTCATTTTAAGACTCTGTGCTATAATATGCTATATTTTCTATAAGTATTTATAATTCTAACTCAGGATTTATGCAAATACCCTATACTCTTAGTACTACTAGTATTTAAACTTTATAATGGGATTTTTTTTTTTGTGAACTTTCATATTTTAAACATTTAATTACTTTTTCAAAACCGTCTAATATTAATGAAACTAAAAAAAAAAAACTTATTAATTTTAGTAATTTAACCGTAGAACTTACTTCCAATTCGGTGTGACTCTTTTCACAAAACGAGTAAAGTGCATTGTCGTGTTCATCTGCAATATCCGTTCCATCCATTCTATTACAATTATTGAGGTTTATGTCGATGTCATCATTTGCCTTTATGATTTCCATCGTAGAATTGTCTGACATTCAAATAATTGTTTATAAAATTAACTTAAGAAAAGTTTGTTCAATATGGCAATTAAATGGTTGGAAAAAATTGTGGTTACATAAAATTAAAATAATATTTAATAGTGTTTTGAGTAACGGGTGAAGTTATAAATGTTCGTTGTTGTTGTTCCTTTGACTTTACAGGCATACACTATGCGTTGGAAAAGAATAAAGGATATTTGTTTAATAATTTATATAGGCACTGAAAATTGTTGTTTTCTATAACAAATCCGCTATCAAACTGTCATATGTAAAGCAATTCGGCAAAAGAACACTAAATACGCAACCCACACGTTTGTCAGTTGCAGCTGTTAATACTATATAGCAGCCTATGTGGTATAGGGAGGGCCTATCGATTTTTTGTATGACGTCAGTGATGGGTTCCCAAAGTTCGCATTCGACTCGATGCATAGCATCGCATAATACTGCAGTACCTTCGTTGTCAAGTAAAATATAACATAATAATACGGTAGTTATACGTAGGTACTATAATGTCTAATAAAGTCAGTGGAAAATAATTAAGTAGGTTGTACGCGTGAGGATTTAAATGGGTACCTGTATAATATTATTTTACGTATATAATAAATATACTATAATATAAATAGATATATATGTGATTTGGAACTTTTAAAATCACGTTAAATAACATAATTGTTTATTATTTACGTAGTATAAATTAATTAATTATGTTATGAATTAATAACATGCTATATAATATTACGTCATAACATAACTCATAAGTATATAGGTTGTTTATAATTATTATGCTTTGCATTGTGTTAAAAAAATGTAATATAAACTAAAATCATTAGAACGATCAGAATTATACTGTATAAGTTGTAAACCTAGGTATACTATTAAGTTTATATTTATTTTCATTAAGAAATAATAGTTAAAATACTGTTAAATATATTATTATATATTTTTATAAAGATACCAATTTGTATATATACCTATAGGCTAATAGGTATCTACTTATTGGTACATACGAAAAGTAATGCTAACGCGGTTCTTCCTCTAGCCCTCAATAACACACACAAAAAAAAGGTAGCTACTTGTTAAAGTTGGATCTTAGGTGTGATGTACCTAATATAGGAAAATATAGTTTTTTGCTAGTCAATAACGATGATATCAAAGTATATTGTAAGCTACTTCCCTATGTCCTTATTGTTTTCTTATACTATATAATTGCATGTTAAAGTATAGTAATTATTAGTAAAAATAACGTAATTCTCAATATTCTTACTAATAGACAATAGTATACTATATATAATATTTTGAGTTACATCAATATACAAAATTTCATTTATTTTTAATAAATTCATTACATTTTCAGATTTTGAGCAAACATGTATAAATAGTTTATATTTATAATGTCTTGCAATAGTTTTTTTTTAAGTACCTATCAATTTGAATAAATACTTCTAGTATCAAAACTGTGTGATACTTTAAAGAGGTAGATCTTGCCGATAAAGTTTTTATTTGAGCAGCAGTAAAATATACTTAGCTACAAACCATTATGAAGAAACCTTAGAATGTTTGATCATAACGGAGTTACATTATTACATATCGTCATAGGGTAAGTAAATTATAATATACATGTGAACACACTTAGGTTACTGTATTGATTTATTTAGAGTTAATAAAAACCGTACGTTGATTCAAAATAACTATTATTATTTATTATTAACCTATCTACATATTATTAAATATTTTACAAAGGCAAATATTATATTGTTTATGTTAAAATTTCGTTTATTACATTTATAATTGTATAAACAATACAATTTACAAGAACTAAAAGATAATATGCAAAGCAAACGACTATTATATATTTTATAATGATGGTTAAAATAAAATAAATATTTGATCTTCACATTATTTATTATGATTTTAGAATTTTTAACAAACCACATTTCAAATTAAATTACATAAATAAGGTCTTCGTCATTGAGAAGGTACCTAATTGTATAATGGATGTGTTAAAATCTAATGTAAATATAAATAATTATTATAGTACCTACACGAAAAACAACTCAGTAGAAACAGTATATGTACTAGTCTTAATTTTTGAGTGTACTTTATAGTTTATTTATATTAATAATATAATATAAATAGTGTTCGTATTTTTTTTCTATTAGTAATACGGTAAGTAGAATTGATTTTGGCCGAAAAAAAATAGCATATTATATAATGCGTAGTATTATTGATATTAACTTAGTCAATGTACCGTGAAATTGTGGTATGAATAGGTACGTGGTATAAAAATCTTAAAATAAATCTAAATATTTTGAAAATGTCATAGTGCGTAATACTATACGTGGCGGTGAATAGTGTCAAGTCTCTGCGAATAAATTTTTTTTGAATTATTACAAATATATAGGTAACTTAAATCTGTAAGTATTTTTTTTTAAATATCCGAAGACGCAAAAAATTAATTTTTATTTATTAATAAACAAGAAATATTAGAGGAATGTTAAATGGAACTATGAAAACGTTATAAATATACAGAAAAAACGTGAATGTAATAATAATAAATTACTACGTTAAATAAATCAGAGAAACTACAAAACGTATATAGTTATTAAAAACTCAAATGATATTCTATATAATAAAATACAGTTAATAAAGTACAATGGTATAGGTATCTATTAAATAAATTGTGGACCATTATATTATAATATTAATATGTGATACTGCGATAATGATAATTTATATTTAAATCAATTTTACCTGAGTAAAATTAACCTATTAACCTATTGTATTCTAATTTATTTTGAACGCGTGCATAATAAAACGTTTGTATAACTCATTAAAAGTAAAAATTTTTTTACTAATATATTATGTTTAGTATAAAATACATGAAAAATTCATTGAAATATTTATATATATTTTATTGAAATACATTTTTTAATTCTGAGCTGAGTGATGAATATATTGGGTTTTATAATATTATTTTATTGTGTTTGTCGTCATGTTTAAGCAGAAAAAATACTTTATCTTCAAATTCGGTGTGATTTCTATAAGGTAACATATTGGATCTAATTGGTACTATAGAGATCAAAAATTAAAAATTGCAAATAATTAGTATTATAGCTATAGATAATTAATTTATACTATTTAAATGTGTAAATCTAATCTGGATATCTTATGAATGAATACTTTACTTTTAATCGTTGATCGATGTCCTTGGTACCCGAACTGCACAGACACAAGTCAATGAAATAATATTATTATTTTCATTGTTTTCAAGTCATTCAAAACGACATGTAAGTGTCATTTCACCTGTCAAAACTGTAGGACTTCAATAATATGTATTTTAACTTTAATTTCATTAGACAAGCTTGTCATGTTTTAATTTAAGTATTTTTTAATAGGTATTACAATAATAAGTATAATCTCTATAACTGTAAGTTTGTTTATTTTTGTAAGATCTTATTTTGTATTATCTAAGATTTACATGATAATTGTTATGTTTATAATACTATAAAACGTATTCAATTATTTTATCAAAAATGTCAATCAATAATTGTATTATTAAAATATAGTTAAGTGCTTATAAAAGCATAATATAATATAATATTCTGCGAGATTGTTTCTGAAATAGGTATGATAATAAAGTATAGATGACAGATAGAGAACTGCATTGCATATATTATTTAGGTAGGTTTATTACAATTTATAACAATGTAAACTAATAGTATATTTATATATCAAAATGAAATATGTATAGTTTGTGAAAAACTTACGACTCATTTACATAATAAATAGGTAGTACATATTTTGTAAATTAACAACATATTCAAGTGTACATAACATAACATAGGTAGCATAGTATCGTAGTAAGCATAGACGAAATAGCTAGTACACAAAATACGCATTAATATAATTGGAGCGTACATAATATAACAGGTTGCTGTGATGTTTGATGTTTACATTTCATACGTGCAAAGTAAATTATGAATTGTAATATACAGAGTGATTCCACCAAGCATGCTCACTCTAATTTGTTCATATAATATAATGCATTTATTGAAATCCTTATTTTTGGAATTTTTAAATATACCTACCCAAAGACAATATCTCAAATTTTTGAATTTTTTGTACTTAAGGTACTTATGGAGTGTTCCATGGTGATACAAATTTTTTAAATACCTAGAGTCCTAGAGGCATAAAAAAAATACTAGGATTTTAAAGAATAGTATTTGAATACATTTCCAAAAGACCTTCCAAAAATCAGATTTTTAATAAGTCCAGTTTACAGAAGAATGGGGATGATTGTGTTTGGTGAATCACCTTGTATACAGTAGTAAAGGTAGGTACTGCCTTATCAAGAGGAGCAGAACATTTTATGTTAAAATTATAATGAATTTTATTGATGAAAAGCGCATATTAAAAAATCATATTTTTATATTATGTTTAACAAATATTAAAAAAAAAAGTTTAACGGATATAACTATTTTTATAGTACCTATTACACTATTACCTAAGTGGATTAGCAAAATATGACGTTATCAAATTAATTTCATTATAAAATATGAATACTTTCAGTAAAATATTTATAGCACAAGCTTGACACAATGAGCGATTATCTAATATATTATGTGAAATAAGACATTAATTGAGGTACCCGTGTTATAAATAGTAAAATATTGTGTTATTTTAATAATTTATTAAAATATGTATTCACAAGGTAGTTATAAATAACATCGATTTCTATTGCCCGCCCATCATAATTTATTGGTTTTTTTATTATTAATTTTATTATTACATAAAAGCACACGAATAAAATGGCTGTCATGCAGTCAAGCGAACCGTGATGAAAAGATTTTATGTACATTTTATATGGCTGTATATTCTATATACTTAAATCAATTTCATGCTCTTTGCCACCTGTCTCGGACTTCACGGAAGTTATCTTTTTAACGCTCGTGTGAGGGAAAAAATGCATTTGAAGAACGAAAATGTCGTAAAATAGTAATACATATTATGTGGAGGTGCGAAGGTATCTAGAATTCTGCACTAGACGAGTCATTAGGCACACGAACGCATAACATTGTCCAAATTGATGAATATTCTTAAGAAAATCTTAAAATGTTCTCCGTTAAAAAAACTATGTGTACGAAGCACATCCATATTCATAGATTTTTCCTGAGAATTTAATAAAAAAAAGTGGTCGATTTTGTTCACATTCATAACACTTTCTAAGAATTTATTTGAGTTTATACTTGGTAATCTCTCAGTGAAATATTTGTCACTTTACAACCAGATATCACATATTATATATTACCTCCTAATCACAACCTTACTGTTTAATTTTCATCTATCAATAACGAGTAATAAATTAATAATTAATAGTTATAATTTATAATATATACACGATAGAAAAACCCTATAAGGTACACCACATAAAGGATATCGAAAATCCATTGGCAGGTATTTTCTCGATGGTGTATGCAGTATATATATAATAATAAAAACAATAACATATTAATAATGATGTTATGCATCATCAGAGTGCTGCAGCAACTGCACTCTGCAGTTGTGTGCAACGCGTACTGCGCTTTTAGTAGGTAAAGGTGTACCTACGCAGCGACTGCGGCAACCTTATCCTACTTCGTAGCCGAAGATGTTTTGCAAGTTGTAGTTGAACAGCTTGAAGTCAAGCTCAAACGTGCCGTACAGCCTGAGCACGGTGTCGTGATCCAGCGGTGTGAAGTACTTGACCAGCTGCGTGGACGTGTTGGAGTCGGGACCCTTCGGGAACCGGACGTCGGTCGCACCCACAACGTGCCGGAGCAGGTAGTCCGAGTCCTCGAACAGCGACTCGTGTTTGCCGATGAAGTCGTAGTTTACGGTGCACGGCCGGCACAGCCTGTCTATAGGCGCCCAATGCTCATTGAACACCGTGTCACGGGTGTCGGCCACGAATGCGGCGAACTCGGCGAACGTCACGTCGTCGCCGTCACGCAGCGACTGCTCGGTGGCGTTGGCTCGGTACCGCCGTACGATGCGCCGCCCGAACCGCGACTGGAAGTACCGCGAACTGTCTTGGTGCCGCTGCTCCAGCTTGTTCCGGTACGCGGACAGCAGCCGCTCGAACGGGTGCCGGACGAACAGGAACTTGGTGTACGTGGCCAGCATGTCAGCCGCCCGGGCCGCCGGGTAGTCGCTCAGCCTGTCCAGCGTGCTGGGCTTGTGCACCACGTCCGCCGGGATCTGTGACAGGTCTGGCGCGCCCGGCTCCGCGTTCCCTGACAGCACCATGAACACCCGTTTCCAGTTGGTGCACGCCACCTGAGGGATAACACCGATAGTCAATATTATTATACTAATAGTGCACATGCTCAATGCACACATATAGTTATAAGCTGCGGCCTGAGCATTAACAAAACAAAAAGTTTTTAACCATAATAAGTTGCACATTATTGTATAACGAGTTGAAATTTGTCACGTGCAATTCCGAAATCCCTTAAAATTATTAACTTATCAAAAATGAACAGCTTCTGTAAGTTAAGGATCCATCATTATGATAGAATTGGATGGCCTCCCCTTTTGTTATTTTTTTCATTAACAATATTGAAATATTATGAAATATTATTACTTTATATTTTAGATTCTAAGCGGAGCGATGAATGTATTTATTTATTTATTTATTTTAAGCCTCGATAACGGAACCATTGGCTTGTTTTACATAGGTACTTAAACTAAATTGTACAATTCAATGTTTTTCAAGAATAATAATATGTTTTGGATGGCTTCTTCATCTGGGCCGAGTGCGTCGTGAAGGTGCTCAGGTATGTTGTATTTTTTACGGGCCTCTTGAGTGTCTCTGCATTCTGTGATGAGGTGTTTGATTGAGGTTGGATATCCGCATGTTTGACATATTATATGAATGTATTGATTTTACAATGATGTGTTCTTTTTTAAACTTCAGTACCTATTTTGTTCAATGGGGAAGTGAATCTAGTTGGTGCTCCGGGAGGTAAAAATTTAAAGCTCCCAGCAGTTTTCAAAAACGCAAGGGGGAAAGAAAAGGAGGGTCAAGTGCATGTACTGCAGGTTAGGTTAGGACAGTAGGTTACAAGTAGGTCACTGTATAATGGATAGTATTAAATTTGAATTCAATGTTATAATATCATTGTATACAAAAAACGATTCTGAGCAGAGACGGTATGTCAGTCTAGGATATTTTAAATTATATTGATATTGTTAATATACGGTAGCTAGTAAATTGAATTAATATTATTCATATAATTTAATTATTATCCTAAAATTAACAATGATGCTGGAAAAATATTATAATATATAATTTTACTCGTTAATATTGATTTTAATATGTAATTTCGTCCAAATTTGATCTTAAAATGTTTGTAAAAAATAACTGTAATTATATTTTTTTTAGATTTTTTGATTACAGTATGTACTATTTATTAGAATCTTAAGAATCTTTGTTTTAAATGTTCAATCCTTAGTTATAAAAACTGACCATTTTATAATTGTTTAATTACAATGATTGATAATTTTCGAGATTTTGATGAAATTTGTCAAAATTCGAACTTTAAATGCTTATAAAAAAAATGTGTGCCGAAAATGCTAAAATATTTTGAAAACTGTATCATATATATAAAATGATAAAATAAACATTTGGTGAAATTTTTAAGTATCTACAGTTATTCATTTTTGAATTACAACAGAATAAGAAAATCGCAACATGAGAAATCGAGTGAATATCCAATGTTGTAAAAATATGAACTTCAAACGCTCATGAAAATTTAATTTGACTTGGTATTAGATATTTTTTTTTTGATAAACTTAGGCGAACTTATGAGAAATCATGTGTTACATTTTCAAATCTTAGATTTAAAAAGGAAATTTTTTATGAATTTCTAACTCAAAAAAATTTGCAAATTTTCGTGATTTTTACGTATTTTGTCAATATTTAAACTTTAAATGCTTATAAAAAAATTTGTGACTACGGATTTTTAATATTTTTAATATGTTATTGTAACAATATATTAGGAGCTTTGTATTCAATTTTCAAGTTTTTTTACCCAACAAATAAAGTTTTATAGAAATCATTGTAAAATTAATACATTTGAATTTCATAATTTTTTGATTGTTAATTGAGCGGAGCGATGAATGTATTGATTTTTCAATGATGTGTGTTTTTTATTTTTATTTTTTGTGTCTGTCATCACTTTTTAGGACAGTAAATATGCTTCGATTTTCTTCAATAGTATCTTTTCTGATAGGAAATTGAATCTAGTTGGTACTATGGTCAAAAGTTTAAATTTCCCAGTAGTTTTCATGAGCGCCGTGAAAAACAAATAAAAAAATTAAGAAAAAAACGGGAATTTTTACGCAAAACCGATTTTAAACAAAATCGATTTTGGTTTATGGTATAACTCTAAAAGGAATGACTGTAGATACATGCAATTTTGACTGAATGTTTATATTAGCATTTTTTATATACCATAACATTTTTAAAATATTTTGATTCATCTTGAGCTGTTTACGGACATTTTCATTTTCCAATTCTTTTAGGTTTTTTTTCTATAGATTTCTATAAAACTTTATTTGTTGGGTGAAAAATCTTGAAAATTTAATACAAAGCTCCTAATAATATTGTTACTATAATAAATTAAAAATATTAAAAATCCGTAGTCACAATTTTTTTTTATAAGCATTTTAAGTTCAAATTTTGACAAGAATTCATCAAAATCTCAAAAATTATCAATCATTGTAATTAAACAATTATAAAATGGTCAGTTTTTATAACTAAGGATGAAAAATTTGAAACAATGATTCTAATATATAGTACATAGGTACTGTAATCAAAAAATCTAAAAAATATATAAACAGTTATTTTTTACAGACATTTTAAGTTCAAATTTGGACGAAATTACCTACATATTAAAATCAATATTAACGAGTAAAAGTATATATATTATAATATTTTTACAGCATCACTGATAATTTTATGTTAATAATTAAATAATATGAATAATATTTATTCAACTTACCAGCTACCGTATAATAACAATATCAATATAATTTAAAATATCCAAGACTGACATACCGTCTCCGCTCAGAATCGTTTTTCGTATACAATGATATTGTATCATTGAATTCAAATTTAATACCATCCATTATATAGTGACCTAATTGTAGCCTACTGTACAGTGGAGTGGCATCCACTTGACCCCCTTTTTTCAAATCTTGGGAATTTTTTTATTTTGACCTGGCATTGTACAAACTATATCCAATTTGCTACCTACCTTGAGTCAACCTCGACACTGAAGATTGAAGCATTTTTATTTTTAAATCTAAAAATTTAAATAATAATATAAGATTCCAAATAAGTTTGACTACATTTATCAAAAAAAAATTTCGGAAAGTCAAATTAAAATTTGATGAGCGTTTGAATTATTATAGCATTGGATATTCGTGTAGCAATTTTCTTATTTTGTTGTGATTCAAAAAAGAAAAACTTAAGATACTTGAAATTTATATCATGTTTATTTTATCAATTCCTGTACTTGATAATATTTAAAAAATATTTTGACAGGTTTTGAACAGTTTACGGATATTTTCAATTTTCAATTTTTTCAGTTGTTTTTTATAAATGTCAATAAAATTTTATTTCTTGGGTCTATAAACTAACAGACTGTCTTTCCTTAGAATCATTTTTCGTAGGTATACAATGATATTATATCTTTGAATTCAAATTTAACTCCATCCATTACAGTAACCTAAACGACATTATAGTGTACATCAGAGCGGTTCACACTTGACCATCCTTTTTGTTTTTGTGTTTATATACTTTTGTTAGATATACTAAATGTGCTTCAGCATTGGTGTAAATGCTATACAAGTATTCAATGTACAAATTCAATAATTTTGAATTAAGACTTAAATTAAATTTTAGATTTTGAGCGAAGTGATGAATAATTTGTACACAAAATCAACATTTGACTGTAAACGAATAACTGTATATAACTGAAATGTCCAAAAAATATTTATATTAGTATTTTTCGTAGGTACATGATGAAATTTTAAAAATATTGTGACTATTTTTGAGCTATTTATAAATATTTTTAATGATGATAATTTCATTTTTCTCATCAAAAACCTTGAAAATGTAATTCAAATTTTATCATTACTTATTTGATTGTTTGATTTGTTCGAAGTTCCACTTTTTACTATATTTAATATTTACCCTTAAATTAACTATTCCTTCTAAACAATTTTCGATAATTATACTGTAGTGTAATAAGTAATAACGTATAAATACGGATACTTTACATTTTCGCCAAATATTTTTAATTATTTAGAGTTATTTTAATTAATTTATACTTATTTACCTATTTTATAATTTTTCATACATTTTTATATTTTTAATAATAATTTATTCTAAAAATGTCGATAAAAATATTTTGCTGATCCTCAAAAGGTTCTTTTGTCTTCAGTTAATATTATCGCAATTTAAAAATATTGAAGGGACAGAAATAGGATATTTTAGTTACAATCTTTAGAAATTTAAATTTTGACGAAATTCACCAAGACCATTTGCAAATAATTTTGTAGTTAAAAATATGCAAAATGTTCAAGCCTGAGCAATATAAATTTAATAAATAAATTTAAATAAATGTAATATTTTATACACTTGTAAATACCTATGTGATTTTGACGAATTTAATCAAAATTTGAACTTAAGATCCTTAAAAAAAACCATACCTGTGGATCTTCAATATTTTTAAATTACTACTATATAAAGTTATGTGGAACATTGTATTAAGTATTAAATGTTTAAGGTTTTTGACCAAAAAAAAAATATTATTTACACTTTAAAATAAAAACGAAAACATTTTCAAATGTCTATAAATAACTCAAAAAGTGTTAAAATATTTTAAAAACTGTATCATATATATAAAATGATAAAATAAATATTTGTTGAAAATGTTAAGTAACTGTAGATATTCCCTTATAAATTACTACAAAATAAGAAAATCTAATGTCGTATAACCCCTATAAAAATTAAATTTGAATTTTGATAAACTTTATTTGTCAAAGGTAGAAAAACCATATGATGAATCTTGTATTACATTTTCAAACGATAGTTACAAAAAGAAAAATTTGTTATGAATTTCTAACCAAAAACTCATTTTCATGTGTTCACGATTTTGATGAAACTATCAAAATTCTTACTTCAGAAGCACTTAAAAAATTATTGTGGATTTACGCTCAACTTTTTTTCTCATTTAACTAATAACAACTTATGAGGAACCTTGGAATAAAATTCCACGTTTTTTTAATTACAAAAACTTATAATAAATAATACATAAAACATATTACATAATAATCAATATAATATGACGTACTTATAGACAATATTTTTACAACATATTATACGACAATGAGACAATAGATTATAGATATTAGATAGAATTATAGGTAACGTGATTTTCATTTTAAAATATGAATTTTTTTTATAATATTTAATAAATTATTATTTTTTTATACTCCTGTTGTCCAACCAGAAGGTTATTCTATAGCTCTCCACAGCACGCACTTTTGGAACCACTAAACGAAATAACCTGGACACGACGTATATGCCTTATTTTCACATGACTTGTGTGTGTGTGTGTATTGTATATTACTATATTATAGTATATAATTTATATACAAAAGTAGCATACGTTTACCGTATACATATCCTAATCAGTTTTTGAAGTCAGTCGATTAAGTGTAAGTGGGTTAGTTGTTATAGTGCCATGAAAAATAAAACTAGTTTTAATCTGCGTGACTCCGTGGTTATATTATAATGTGCCTACATATTGTATACACACTGCAGGCTGCCTACCTAACTTATTCCATATGACATCAGATACCCGCAAATTATAACTCGTGTGTTGTCTCCGTTTTTCATACGTAGGTATAGCACAGCAAATGTGTGTTCAACAGAACCAATTTTGTATTATTATACTTATTATACATTTAATATTATTGTAAATTATCAAACATAAAGGTAAAAACAATAATATTCGTATGATTTGTGCGCCGGTACTTTACGATATTTTAACTTTCAGATAAGTTATATGAGTATTTTTAAATTTAAATATTGTACAGAGGTACTCATAACTTGCTTAAGAAATTTAAATATCATAAAAACCGACGTTCAATTACAGATAATTCTTACCATTACCTAAGTTTGGTGTGATAGGTAAATGAATACTAGTATTAATCCTCACGACACAAAATTAGTTCTGCAGACTTCTGCTGAACCCAAACTTTCTATGTTGCAAGATGGAGACAACGCTTGCGAGTGTGACGTCCTGTTATTGATATTATTTGTTCTCTCCGTCTTACAATAGTGCGTAATATAGCATGTACATTAGAAATGCACATAACTCACTTGAAAACTAAACTATCGTGAAAAACTCACATACAAACACAGCTAATGTTCTTACCATTAAGTTTCATAATAGGTAGATTCACTCTAATTTTTTAACTAACGAAGCTATACAAGTGATCTGCTGAGGGTAAATTTACTATATTACACACATGTAAGACGGATATAATAAATGCCAGTGTTACGTCCTCTTAAGATCTAATTATGTTTAACACTATTTAAGTATTAACTAACCTTTGGTACGTAACAATATAGCAGCTTATGTCGATTGTCGACCAGAATGTGGTCTAAGAGTATGCTGTCGTTGATGGCCTGCTGGTAGTCATCATCGTCCTTTGGTAACTTGAACGAACGGCACATTACTGACACGTGCTCTTGTCTTTCTAGATAGATAAATCTCTCTAAAAACGATTGAGTGTCGTAATTTTCTTCTGTAACATCCTCTAAGAAATAAAAAAAAAAATAATAAAATATTATATACATCATAAATTTATTCAAATTCTGATTTTTGGAATTTTTAATTTTTTTAATCTACTCAAAGGCTTTATTTCCAAATTCATGAATCTTTTTGTACTACTTATTGAGTTACCTGTAATGGTGATACAAACTTCTGTTTCTAAAATGAGAACCCCCCCCCCCCCTTTTTACTGTAAATTATTTAGTGGATAATTTTTTGAAAATATTTATGTACCTAATTCAAAATTCGATTGAGTACTTTCTTTTAGTTATTAAAATGTTTTTACAAATAGTAATAGTCTTTAAAAATGGTTTTACAAAATTATAAAATAGACGTAAAATTGGATATAGTGATGGATTAATATTAATAACTAATATTTTCAAATCCCCGTGGCCTCCATATCTTATAAATCCATTAAATAAATTAAATAATTTAAATAATACAAAAACTACTCGTATGAATTTTTATTCTGATATGTTAACATTTCCAGAAAAAATATCCACTTTACAATTTACAGTTAAAAAAGATGTTCTCATTTGAAAAATAGAAGTTTGTATCTCCACAGTACACTTTTTAAGTAAGACAAAAAAATCTCAAGAATTTGAAAATACAATCTCAGATAAATTTAAAAACTCCAAAAATTTGATTTTGACTGCATTATTGAAGAAAAAAAGAGGTGAAAACTGAGCATGTGAATTACCCTATATATTTATCATTAAAAAAAAAAAAATTTTCGTATAGGTATCTACAGTACATGTCATCATAATACTTTATATCTATATTAGTAAATTATTTTCATATTATAGTATACGATAGTTTGAACAAACTTTTGCAGAAAACTTCGCACCTGGGCAGAGTTGATGAATTTTTTCATTTTAATTTTTAATTGATTTTTTCTATTCAAAACGATGTTTTAAACAGATTGTTTGATCTTTAAACTGTTTAAACCGTGTTTTTAACAGTTTAAGACAGTGATTTGAACAGTAAATTGAAAACGGTTCAAAACGGTTAGGTACTAAAAAAATTTGTTTTGTTTAAAACATCTTGTTGAACAGAAAAAAAACAAAGAAATATAGTTTAAAAAAAATAAACACAATATTCACTTGGATTTTACACTGTTAACATTTTAAACATATGTTTTATTTGTTTTAAACAACTAACAAAACATTTAAAACAAATTTTTAAATTTATGTTTTAAACATGTTTAAAAGAAGTTGTGTATATAACATTATATTTAAACATAACAACCCTACACCTGGATAAAATATGAAAAAGTTTATGTCTCTTCGATTAATGATTTTCCAAATAAATTAAATCCTTATTCTTTGTTTAAATACAAAATGTCGTAATAATTTTAAATTCAAACGTCTTTTAAAAAGACTGAGAACACTGTATTTTTTTAAGTTCTGTTAAAAAAACTCATAAGAACCTTGACGAACATCGTCAAAATTCTAATCTCAGACATTTATAAAAAGAAATCGTGAAAATGGATTTTAGACATTTTTTAACTGTTAAAAAACAACTAATGAGAAACTTTTTGTATTCAATTTTCAAGCTTTTTAAATTATGTAATCAACAAGATTATCAATATACTTATAGTCTATACAAATGATATAATTATAAAAATATAATCAATTTAAAGGGTCTATGGTGGAAATTTCAAATGTCTATAACTCAACGGTAATTTATTTTAAACAAACAACCAAAATCTATTTTTTTGAAACCAGCATTGCAAAATATAAATTCACATTTTTCATAATTTTTGAAAGTATTAACTACAAAGTGTATCTTACTACTTCAAATGGTTAATAGTGATGACAAACAGAAACATAAAAATACATACACGATTCACGTACATCATTGAAAAAACAACACATTTATTGCAATGTGCCACACTCTGAAGTAAGAATCTAAAATAGTTTTTAAAAAAAAAAATAATAATAATTTTGGTTTATCTGCTTAGTTGTGGCAGCTATGGGCGTTAGTGTTTGGTGGACTGTTACAGTTTTTCTGTGAGGAGTTACGGTTGGTTTTGAGCAACACGCTGGTGTATGTGAGACGAGAATTCGTCACTAAAAATGCAGATGGTCACCCATCCGGGAACTATAGAGACGCCACAAGATGATTGACCACATCACGCATTAGCGTCTGCGGCCAACCATCACTCACGCTACACCTGGCCGGCCCCAATAGGTAATATTGTATATATATATCAGAGTCATGATTTAACTAAAATAATTAAAATATTAGAGTTGACTAAGAAACTGTAAAACAATCTACAAAAACCAATAGATTAAAAAAATACTGCTTTAATATATTTATTTAATTATTAGAAACACGGCTCATTCCTCAGTTTTTTTGCATTTGTCCAATACCGACATTAATTCATTATATACACCGGAGGGACTCCCCTTTACCGCCCCCAAAGCCTATAAACTAATTATAATTAAGCATACAACAATATAGTGTACTCAATTGACGCTCAACAAAATATGTTACGCTGACACACATCCGAACACATATTATTATTTTTGATAACAAAAACTTTCTAATATCTAATTAAATTTAATTCCCTGAAAGAAATCAATGATTAATGGTGTAAAACATCTTTTAATTACATAATCAACATTTATCAAATTTATTTGAATATTTGTTTTTGCACTTTTAATCTTAAAATATAATATTCAAACATTTTAATAAAAGATTCAAAAAAAAAGTAAAAAAGTTCATCGAACAGTATCATTAATTGATTTAAAAATGTTTACGATATTTGATTATTAAATTTGATTATTTATACGTATATACTAGGATGACTCACCATCTCCGCTTAGAATCATTTTTCGTATGCAATGATTTATCATTGAATTCAAATCGAACACATAAATTACATAGGTATAGGTACTAGACAACTTCTGTAAGTACAGCATACTGCATAGCGGTACCCACTTGTTCACATTTTTATATTTTGTATTTTGTTTACATTTTTATAATATTATTAACCCATTACCTATTATTAGCATTGCATAAATGTTTTAGTCTTATTAAATATTGAAAGTGATCAATTATGATAATAATATATATTATTTTCACATGATCAACGCTTGATAAAAATGCAAGATTCCTGAATGCTTAAAAGTGTAAGTTATTATCATTATTTCTAGGCACTTCATGGAATTTTTTTGTTTATAAATGCATGCATATTTAACTTTTTTAAAGCATGGCATTCACAGCTCTGATTATAAGTTATAACTAATAAGCATCTAATTAATAGGTACTTTATAGCTTATGAAAAAATAACTAATTATTTTCTATTAAAACATATTAATGTAACATAATACGCAGCACAATAGCACGATAATCAGAAACGTACAAAATAGACTCAAATACATCGCTATAAAAAATATAAGACACAATCATTTCATAGCAGCTCATCGGTCATCCTTGCCTACTGGGCCAAAATAAATTGTTGTCTATTATAGAGACACAGAGTCCAGACTATGCCACAGCAAATTTTGTCTGCATGACGGCATTTTACATTGTCATATTTTGTTGTCAACATATTATTATATTAATACCATAGAATACCATAGAGTTATTTTATTTAATTTGACAAGCCACAAGTGTACATGAATAGTGTACAATGTTTTGTGCCTGGTAAACTTATAGATACGGAAAAATCGTTTATTTAATATTTAAAAGTAATATGGCAAATATATGGAAATAATATTCTAATGCAGGATCAATATTCTATTGTTTATTATAATATATAATATAATATTAACAGTATAGTGCCAATAGTTCGTGAGATTTAAAATCTTTGAACTGTGCCTATATTTAAATAGATTTGGTTATTATTCAAATCCTTATCGTTTATTTGTTTAAAAAACACTGAATGTCATCTCCGCTGAACCTTCGGTCGTAATGATTATTTATTTAAAATGTGAAATGTATGGACAATTATCTCTAAAAAATGAAATGTATAAACATGATAATTAAAATCCAATTTAAAATTTAACTGTGGCAAATAAATTATCAATTAATATTTAACCTAAATAATTTTAGTCTACTTTTGTTCAATTTTTTATCAATAGAGAAGTGTTATGAAACTTTTTGAAATTGTCTTTATAGATAGAATATGTATAAAAGTAAAACATCGTAGCAATTCTATAACATAATATTATAATTCATAATAAATTAATAAACGGTCAATTATGATAAAACAAATACTATCCTGAAATATTTTAAATACAACATTTTAAAGTATAAAATGAGTGAGGTCACGTAGGTTACAAAATGGCAATCAAAATAAAGAATTATTTCATATATTTAGAGTTGTATCGATCAAAATTAAGAAAAAAAGTATTAACACAAGAAATTAATGAAATAATAATGCAATATGTCCTAGCCTGTTAAATATTCAAAAATATGCAAAATAAGATTTTGATTTGATTTATAAATAACATAAAACAAATTTTGACTGAATCCATTTTCTTATACAATGTACCAAAAAAAATATGCAATTGCTTAAATTAAATTTTTTATAGAATATATCTAAATATTCTTATATTTTACGTTCGTATAATATAACAAGTTTTTATAAACAAAAGTCAAACAATATAAATAATATGTAATAGTGTACTTACGGGTTTTAAAAATGTTTATGTAAAAATGTTCAGTGTAGAATAACATCGTTGTTAAACAAATTATAACCCAACACAATATCACTATTTTGAGTATCATAATTTATTTTCACACCGGAAGTTGTTTTGGTCGGAGTGGTATAATCATTTTTTCTCGAAAAATGGGTGTCACGTAAGTATTTTTTCAATGGCCCGATTCAATTTAAATTTTTTACTCCATAGTTTACACATAGTTTAATAATTAATAATATAGTTAAAAGGTAAAAGAGAAGAAGAAGTTGTCGTCTGTAAGCCGCATAACTGAATATTCCTTCTACCATTTCAGTAGGTCAACAATCTATTGCCACGCTGCTGACCTTGACTTTAAGAAGGAGTAACGGCGACAGTAGGTAGTAGGTACTTTCCACCTCCAACGAAACTGGTTTTACTTCATAAATAATATCATATTAGTATTTCAGTTATAAAAATGAAAATGTATCGAAATGGTTTCCTATAATATTTGAATATTATTATAAAAATAATTACTTATTGGTACACACATAGACAACTAAAATGTAACGACTTAACCAAATATGATTACACATAACTACAGAAGTTTAATATGTATATTATTATGTAGGTAAAAAACTATCAAGAGTTTTTAAAAGAATGTAGGTCAAGTTCAAATACCTTCAAAACGTTAGTTATTAACGTTATCTAAGTTAAAAAGAAACTTAAGAAAAAAATTGTATTGTTAGTGCATAATTACTAATTAGATATTATATAAAAAATCACCAATTAAAACATAACAGGAGAAGTGTAATATAATTTATTTTTTATGGACTTTCATGACCATACAAGAATACAAGATCGCAACATAATTTAGTTGTAGATTATCAAATACTTAAAAAAACTCACATCGTGGACTTATCTCTCCTTAGCCCAAGTATACTTTAGAAACCAACAGCGAAGAACTCCGGAGGAGTGGGTCAAACCCCCTCCACCCAAAATATTAAAAACAAAAAATAAATTACCTGACCTACAAATGTATTGCTAATAAATATTTTTTTATTTTTAAAACCCTCCTCCTCCCGAAATTTTGCCTGCGTTCGCCACTGAAAACTTAGGATTTTTCTATTAATCGTTCTGAAAAATTAAGTAGATCACTAACGGTCAGTTATTTCAACCAAATATGACAATATTTTGTCGATCATACCGCGATGGACCTAGTAAGTATACTTAGTATAGTAATGCGTAAGTAATAAGTATAAAAAAACTTTTCGTAAATACTTTTGAAAACTGGTTTTAATTTGTTATTATATTATCTACTTGAGATCAATTAGGCCACTTTTTTTTTTTCAAATTTCGTTCCTCAACTCCTGTACAATAGCTTTGAATACTTAAAATTAATGAAATTTTAAATGTAGATTATTTAAAATTGAAATTAAAAATCTTAAAATATAGCCAGATCGATCTCAAGAGTGTAGAAGTAATAATACAATAAAGAATTCAAAACAGTTTTCAGAAGTCTTATCTCATTTTTAGGTCTTTAGGTGGGATTGACAAAATGTACGAAATATTACAAATAAGCATTGAGCATATTATAGTACATTATTTACCGTTCACATGAAAGGCTCAACGCGGTGTTATTTCTTTTGCACACACTACTATAGTCTCACACACACACACACACACACACACACACACACACACACACACACACACACACACACACACACACACACACACACACACACACACACACACACACACACACATTATTATTAATCGTATCAAAAAACAAATAAATGTATGCTATAATATATTTTAGTTATTATCATTACCTTTTGTTTAAAGCCGTTATTACTGCTCAAAAATGTATGATGTTTTCATAAATTAGTAGGAAAATAATATTAATAATTACAAAAATATTTAAGGTAAACTATGAAGCAAGAAAACGGTTTTGCGTCGGTATTATTGACAATTGAATTAAAATTTAAAAATAACAAGTAGCCAAAGCAGATTTTGAAAAATAAGCAATATCTAGGACTTAAGAGAAAGTTATAGGTAAATGTTTCTAGATTATTATTATGAATAAAATTAAGGCCAGAAAAAATGCAATAATTATAAATACTACATTTTATTTTGAATTTATATTTTATACATTAAATGCTTATAAACTATAAAGAAATCTTTGTGTTTATTTTTATTTTACTTATACCTATCTAGTATTTTAATGAAAACTATAATTTGCTTTTTTTACGTTGGTTTTCCTAGAGATTTAAGATGTAGCTATAATAGATAAAAAAATGAAATTTTGGAACAAATATACTTAAGGTTCCAGGTGATTTTTTTCAAAATGTGTGTTTTAGCATGCTTAATAATATGAAGTTACATTAAAAAAAGTAGGTCAAATTTTTTTTGGAAGTTATGATCGAAAAACTTTTGTTTAAAATACCCAAAAAAATAACTTTTTTTAAAATTTTTTTTTTGTAAATATGAGTTTTTCACCTTTAACATTTTAGTGGAAACAGAAATGACCTATCGTACTCACTTTTAATCTGTGAGAGGTCGTACCGGCTATGGTCTGTAGGTGGCCTACGGGCCACAACTGGCCAACGATGATGTGGCGTCGCCGTAATTTCTATAGTTCTATACCAGGCACCGGGCGATACCGTATGTCCATTGTCCGTAGTCCGTACTATAGTACTCTGCAGGGACAGATCCAGGGGGGAGGCTAAGAGCCCCCCCGCCCCAGATATATTATTTATCTAATTTTCATAGGGAAATTTTCATAAACATTGACCTATAATAATTGGCCGTTTCGAAAAAAGCAACATTATGAAAAGATGTTTGGATTTTGTTATTTTATCGGTATTATTTAATATAAATCATTGATTTATTTATTACATTTAAGTTATAGTTATTTAAGTTTTCCCTACTAATATTGGGAAAAATGTTTAAATTAAGAATAAAGTGATTATTGTAATTGTATCTATACTTGTGTCGTAAAACAATTGTTTCCCCCTCCCCTTCCAGATATCTGCTGATCCATGCCTGATCGTACTAATTACCACTATTAACAACTTTTTGGAGGCTATAACGGTTATAGTATTACCTATATCCTCATGACGAAAAAACCTTTATTTGCAGGTTGTAGGTATGATATTTCTTATGAAGTAATTACTAATGTGAAAGTTCAACTCCAAATCTTCGATTACAAAGTATTACGAACAAAATTTGTTTTATTTAATAAATAATTAGGTAAGTCATGTAATTCAGAATAACTTGATCTAGTCGCGGAATATTGCAATGCCGAGTACAGTTGTCCGCGGAGATGTCAGGACATATTATTTATATTATTATAATATAGAAAATAACTGTGTGATAGTGTGACAATACGTCATAATAGTGCAGGGACACAGACTTCAGACTCGGACAATCTACAGTGTAGATATATTATTATATTAAGTGTAGATTCTACACTATAATATAGAGATTTATGGGCCGGGGTCACCACTCACCACCATTGCAGTCTCTACGCTCACCGCACATTTAAACATTTCAAAACAGAAATACAGAACAGATTGCGAATTACTTCGTATCAATGCTGAATTCTGCGACAACAGTACCTAATCTTTCACACCGTAAACACAAGATAATAATATAACCACACTACCGGTATAATCCAACCCATACTAACTAAAGATAATCATCTTCTCGTCGATCGTTATCGATTTTTATCGTACGATACTACCGCGGTGCGCTGGCCCCTGACTGCAGCAGTGTTCCACTTGACCACGAATTAACATAATATTATTACTATTATACAGTCGTACAGAATACGGCGATAATAATATGCCGATGGGCACACGTAGAGCCGTGGATAGGTTATTTAGGCTCTTTAGTCGCTGTATAGGCAAGCGGATACGGCTCGAGAGCTTATCATTAGGATACGTAACATTAAAACCTTATCAATCACAAACACGATTTAACAATTTAATAACAAATAACAATAATGAAATATCATAATCTTGATTCATAGTGTCAGGACGTCGTGTCGACACGTTTGGGACCAAAGACCTAACGTCCAAACGGCAATCACTCGGAACTCGGAAGTTATCTGATTACAGCTGTGAGGTAAGTACGTTGTTTACGATAATACGATTTGAATTTTTTTTTGTCAAACACATCGTGCATGTCTTATTCTAATGATTTTTTCCCCATTGTTAAATTAAGATTTCGATGTCTGATACTGTCCAATGGATAAGAATGGGGTTCTAAGATCAACAATTAATGTAGGTATTGTTAGTTTACTATTTACTGTTAATGATGAAATTACGGAAACGTTAGAATTGATAAGAATTTAGTTTATTATTATAATTACACGATTATTTTATTCCATATACTGTCCGATTTATTCAAGTACCTCAACTAAATACCTATCTGTTAGAATATGGCTCGATATTTTTGCATGATGGTGTTTTTGACATCTGACATAGGTTGTCATATTTTGTTTGATCTCATGCTGAAATTGTTTCTTTGATGTAGTCATTACAATTTGTTGGACTTATTAATTTGTTTGGTTCCATTGCATATACTACCCGAATCACTGAGGTGTCTTTTTTTTGTCTAGTGTATAAGGAAAACTCGAAAAACAGTTTCTCATCATGTTGGCAGACGAAGTGGAATCCGAAATCCATTTCATGAAAACTTATAGCATAATGAAATGGGACGAACTAATGTAAGCATTCATAATTAAGTCATTTTTTTATTTTAACTATTGCTATCATAAAATATGGGTAATTTTTTTAACTTTATTTTTACATTTAAGAAAATTAAATGATGATCGAAAATCGCTTAACCAGAAAATCACACTTGGGTTGGCCACCAAAGAGGAATTTATGAAACAAATAAAAGTTGAACTAAATATATTGGATACGTGTCAACTTAAAATCGATGTAAGACATTGTCTGTTTATATTATTTCAATTATTATTACTATTATTACTATTATTTTTCTTTAATAGCAAGAAATGAAAGAAAACGATACCGAGTATATTAACACTGAAATACTTACAATTTTATCAAATCGTATCAATGATATGTACAACAGTATGTTTCTACTGTTTCCCGTTGAAAAGACTTCATTATCAGAATATATTGAGTTTTGCTCAAATAATGTAAGTGAATAAATTATAGCATTAATGCCTGGTTGCATGAACAATTTATTTATTTTATGAATCAATCATAAGCCTTGTAAATCATGTTTAAGGACTATTAGCTCACTATTGATTCAATAAATTAATGTTAAGTGATTATTCATGCAACCTGGCAGAATGGTTTTAAAACTTTAATGTACAAGATGGTGTGTGGTTTTTAGATTGTTCTATAAATACTACCCAATGAAAAATCTCTAAAGCTTGCATTATATAATAGTTTTAGTTGTAAGCTTATGCTGAGTAGTAGAGCATGGTTTTAACCAGGAGCATTGTTCAATTGTGGCAACTGCCACTCCTCATTTAGGGGTTGGGTTCCTAGTATATTTTGTTATATTTTCAATATTGATACTTAAATTATTTTTCTTAATAATACGGTGGGCTTAAATTAATTTATGGCCAGAACATAACATTTATTTTAGTATATTATTATTAGGGCTTGGGTTTCGATGTAATCGCATCTTTTTTTCTGGAATGCTTGACACTATGTTTTCTAAGATACAAATTTTTTTCAAATACACACTATGTTCACAATTTTTTTTGGCACATATTTTAATACTTGACATATAAGTGCATTTTTAAATGTTTTTGGGAATTTTTTTATGTAATTTTAAACATATTTCTAGTAATATTATGAAAATAAATAATATAATACAGTCAACTTACGATATAGCAAAGTTCAATATAACAAAAATCTCAGTATAACAAATAAAACTATCGCTCCCTTGACATTACGAATTATAAAAACAAATTTTGATGTAACAATAAACAAACTCTCGATACACTTTTTACACAAAACTAATCACACAAATTTTTTTTTTCGTTCTTTTGAAATTTGTTTTATCGAGAGTTAACTGTATATACACTCACATTTGTACTCAAAACAATTCAAAGGTTTATCATATTTCTAAGGAAATTTGGGTTCAAGTACGCGGATTTTTTTTAAAATGATGACTATAAATGCATTTTTTAAAGGCATTTTTAGAGTTTTTAGGTGATAAATATATTTTTTGAAAGTATCTATTTTAATATATTGAAGTGCGTTTAATTTTGAGTCCTAATTATTATTAATTGTTACAATACCTAATATATATTTGTATGTTGCATCATAATCAAGCCCCATGGATAAGATCCAACCTGCCGGTAGGCTATAAAAAGTGTTGAGCTCCCAATATACTAAAATCCCGGTAACCTCCCCCCCCCCCAAAAAAAATCTCCAGTTTAAAAATTAAAGCAATATAATGCCACAGGCAAGTTGAATTAAATTAAATATAAATTATACAATAATAATATCACCTAAATTAAATATGAGAAATAAAATTAATTGTATGTTAAAAATTGTAATAAACAATCTACACGATTGCACATATTGCATGTTAAATTTAGTTACCTAAATTTAATTTAAATATTTAAGTAAAAATTAAAAAAATAATATATGTAATGATTCTATTAGTCATTACTGCGTTTTCTAAACTCTAATATTATGAGTGATTTATTATGACAACTATTTGCTCAGTTGGAGCTACATCTTGATTGCGTTTATTTCAAGTATTCTGTTAAAAATGCTGAAAATTTAACAAATTAAATTTTTTTTTTGCCAATTCCATGGCACCGCACATACATGTAAGCTGAATCTAGCTTGTTCTTTATTTATTTTTTATTCTTGTCAACTTAGAAAATATTCTTTTGGCCAAACAATTAAATTGGTAACTGGGATGGGATTATAATATATAATATAAATGTAATTATAATATTTGGGAATATCCACATCTTGCAATGATTTTTAATAAATTGAATACATCACTTTCATCAAATGATACTTTACAGTTAAATTAAATTCAAAAAAACATTTGAAATTGAACTACTTGAAGAATCAACATAATTTTATAGAAATAAAATTCTTAACTTTACTATCTAAATCTGGTAAACAACTTAATTTAGTAATAAATTATAAATGTATGGAAATATAATTATATGCAGCAATTCTAGCTTCTAGTTCTAAAACAAATTTAACAATAACTATATAATGATTTTCAAATCTCATTTTTTTTTCCTTTATAGTTTATGTTAAGAATAGTAGAGTGTGGAAATATTTTTCCAAATGTATATGTTACGGGCAAAAGTCGAAAGCGGCCAAACCTAGTTGTGACCAACCTCATTTGGGCAAAACTGTATAATGACTTTAATCGTGTGCAAAACTGTAGCGTCTTAAATATTTACACTAATTTCAAATATAAATAATTATAAAATAAATATTATTGTACAAATATAATTGAATAAAAATTCGTATAATGCTAGTTTCTATGAAATAAAAAAATTGAGTACATTTAATTATAATTTGTTAAAATATAAATATTTTATTTGTTGCTACACATATTAGAACTACACAAAATATTTTTTTAGTTACATTTGCATCTTCCAGTAGTGCACTTAGTTTTACATGAACTAAAGATAAATCCTTGTCCTCCAGTTAATCAATTTTGAATACTTGTAGTCCTCAATAGTATTTCAATATTTGCTACATCATTGCTAGTAATTAATTGTTCTTTGCACTGAATTATCTGGTTTCTGGCATATAGTGATGACAAAATTCCATTTCTGGTTTCTATTTTATAGAATCCATTCTTAGTAATATTTAATATAACACCTAACACGTTATTTGCTTCGACTTTTCCTCTATCAACACAAGGCACTGGAATTTTTACTGTCGTTTTCATTCATTCATTTCATTTTTTTCGCTTACGCCACTAATCTATCAGCTTTTTTTCTGTGCTCTTTAAAATTTTGTTTTCGTTCAGATTGGTTTTCTAAATTATTTTCTACAAATTTTAGAAAATAATTTTCGTGGTTTACATTGTTTATTAAAAATGAAAATGTTTTAATTATTTAAACTAGCATTACACGAGCTTTTATTCAATTATATTTGTATAATTATATTTATTTTATAATTAATTATATTTAAAATTAGTGTATAGGTATTTAAGACACTACGGTTTTGCACGCATGATTAAAGTCGTTATAGGATTTTGACCTAATGAGGTTGATCACAACTAAACTGCCCGGGAAAAAATCGAAATATGACATTTTTCCCAATGATTGTAGTCAGTTCGCGTTTTGCCCTGGCAGTTCTGAGGTTTGCTCGATTTCAGCTTTTGCCCGTAACATTTACTTGTATTCATCGTTTTAAAAATATGTTCTATTACATTAGGGACCCGCTGTTAGCTATAGCGAAGACCATATATTTTCTGGTTTAAAATTTATTAAAACAAATTTAAGAACAAGCATCTCACAATATTGTCTTCGTATTTTATGTAAGAACTTATCTACATTTTTTATCAGCCACAATATTGCAATTTTTTTGTGCACAAGATTAAAAGGCACTATTCTGAGTTCTCTGTAATTTTGTAGAGTAGAGAACCAATTGGGCTATGCTTTCCCAGAAAAATTTTAATTACCTTGTTCTGCTGTACTTTAAGTGGTTTTAATTTTAAACCTGGAGTTATTAAAAACTCGTAACTTATCGAGTTCTTATCTTTACATAAAATATTATTTATTGTGTTCAAAAATTCCCGAATTTTGCAAGAAGGTGACTATAAGGGACTATATACACAGAATAAAGATATATTCAATATCCCAGAAAATCAAATATTTTTTTATCTAAATTATTCTGGGATGGAAAACGTTTCTAATCAAAAAAAAAAAATAAAAAAACAACTGTAAATCGATAAAAAAAGGTACTTAAAACCAAAAAAGTATTAATTCTGTTATCGAAATATCGGTAATCTTTAATTAAGTTAAGTAAAGGTCAATGTGTAATTTTTAGATGTATTTTATATTTTTATATAATTGTATGTTAAACTTATCAGGATTATTTAATTTTTTACTCTAGAACTAGTACTTTAAAGTTTAAATGCACTTTTAACATTTAGACATTTTAGTTTTTAATGTCATATAAATTATAATTAGGTATTATAATTAAAATTTAAATATAAAGAATAATTAATTGTAATTTTTAAGTACCTATCTATGTATTGATGTATTGATTATGTACTATTAGGTATTAGAGTATATATATTATTAAAAAAAAAAAATTATCAAATGTGGTAGGTAATTAGAAACGATATAAAAAAAAAAAAACGTTAGGTTAGATCATGTCTATATTTTTTAAATCAGTAAATAAAAACTAAATATTAAAAACGTTTTCCATGGTTGGAACATGGAGGAAAGAGAAGAGTTAAAAAATAAAACATTGAAATAACAGTGGTTGGTAAATGTTTTGCAACTGTTTCATTAGTGCCATTGTGATTGATGACTATACTCTGTCCAACGAGAGAGTGCCACTAGCTGGCGACCATAACACATTGTACTCCGCGCATGACTGATGACCACAGCAAGCCCCATGGTGGGAGAAGTTAGACCTTGCACTGTTTTTTGCATACGCTCTCTTGCTGCACATGGTATATAAAAAATATATTTCGGATGCGCTCTCTCGCTGCACATAGTATATTAAAAATATATTTTGGACTACCAGTTGGACAATGTACATAAAGATAGGTATGACCACAATTCAATGGCTTATATTTTGATCGTTGTCTTGCATACATGCAATCCAAAATAATATTAGGATTTTTAAAAGTTTAGAGGGCTTTTTATTATTTCTGTATAAAAAAGTAATCATTAAAATATAAGATATAACATGATAACAAAAAATTCATATAGATATTATAAAATTCTTATAACATAATTTCTGTTTCGATCATTTTTTTTTTCTTAATAATAACTAGAATTTTAATATTGACAATACATGTCTTCATTCTATTGCTAATTATTGTATTGGTTAAGTTTTGAATTTTTTTATTTTAAAATAATTGTTGAAATATGCATACTTAGCATATTTCCAATTTATAACCAAATTAAAATTAATTTGTTGATTAGAAGTTAACTAAATTATGAAATATTAATTTAACCATTAAAAATTCTTGATTTCAGACATTATTTATTACTAAATGTAGCAACATGTTGGATACACTTATGTCAAGATATCATAGTGATCCTGAAGTGTACATAACTGCAGCAACATATGAATTCGATGATCGAAATGATGTAGAATCAGCTAGAAAATATTTTGCAGAAGGATTGAAATATCACAAAAATTGTAAAAAACTATATGTAGAAGAGTTCTGGGTAGAAGTACAACATTTAGAAAAGACGGCAGGTGCCTCACTTCCAATTGCAATTGGAAAATATCGAAACCTCATAAAATACTTCGAAGGTGATATAGAATTTCATTTTATATTATTGGACAGAGCAATAAAATTAAGGGCAGTTAGAGAATTGCAATGTAATGTTGTCAGGTATTGATTAATTTTATTAAAAATTATTTCTATCATCATTAAATCATTATCATTTTTATAAATATATTTTTTTCTATGTAGAGATATGGTTAAGAAGTATAGGCATAGTGAACTAATGTGGCAAAAATTAGCAAAAATTCATTTTGATGGATTTATCTATCACCAAGAGACTGAGCAATTACACTATGATAAAAATTATATTAGTGGTATTAGGTCAGTATCTAAAAATTGTAGAAGAAAATACAGTTTTTATGATACTAACTTAATTGTTTTATAGAAATTGCATTAAAACCTATGAAAACGGATTGAAAGAAAATTTACCGCCTAAAAATAAGCATAAGTTATGGAACTTTTATATTGATCATGTTATAGAAATTCGGAAATCTTATCGCATGAAAAAAGAAACAATAAGAAATTTTATGAATGATACAGTGGAGCGAGCCTTTCAAGAAGCCCATGATAACAAGGCATTACTTAAAGCTGAACATTATATTTATTGGGTATATTTTCATAAATTGTTATTATTATAATAATAATAATAATAATAATTATAACAATTTATTAATTTATTTTTATTTAGGCTGAAAACACAAATAAAGATTGCCATAGGATTCTGAGAAAAGCAGTTGAGGTGATAGAAGATAGTGTCGAACTCTGGCTTACTTTAATATCATATTATTTAAACTATGACAGTCTGGAAATGGGCATTGAAGCCTTTCAAGCTGGTGTCCGGGCTTTGAAAAGCAAATCGATGCCTTTATGGGAAATTCTAATTTTATATATGGGAAACACTCATCCAAAATTGGTAAATTAAGTATTAATATTTTTATAGTTTCTCTATGATAAATCTTACAAAAGTAATTTATTGGAACTATGGTTTTTAAAGTTAACCCGTTGATAATATTAGATAAGTAGTTGATGCATATCGTATAATGCTTGTAGATTTTGCTGACCAGCATAAATATAAAAAAAATGTGGACAAGTGGGTGCCGCTTTGCTGTACAGTAGTTCTCGAGCATGTCATTGTAATAGATGTGTCATATTTGAATTTAATGATATAATTGCATACGAAAAACAATTTTGAGTGAAGACGTGTGTACTCCTATAAATAATCCTTATATAAATAATCAAATTTAATAATTAAAAAAAAATTATAAAAATCGAAAATATCTCATGGCTATAGGTATAAAGTGTAACATTCCAGTGAACTATTTTTGTTGATAAAAGTAGATATAACTTGTTGAGAATCTTCTATTAATAAAGAAAAACTTTTATAAATTTCCAACTGAAAATAATTTACAAAAATTGAAAAATTTCTCATGGCTATAAATAGCTCAGAAAGATCTAGTTTGAGAATTTGATCATGTATGGTATTTGAATTACAACAAAATGGTAAAAATCCAGTATCCAAAAAATTTTTAAAATTTAAACGCTTATAAAAAACTAATGTTACTATCTGGTCAATTTTTTTTAGGTAGAAAATGTTTTATGCATTTCTAACCAAAATTAAATTGAACAATTTCGGGATTTTGATGAATTTTGTCAAAATTTGAACTTTAAATGCATATTTTAAAAAACTACTCGGAATTTTTAATTTTGACCTACCAAATTCGCTTATTACATTCACTTTTTTATCAGAAATGATGCTTCTATTAAAAATTGGAGCATTTTTATCACCACAAATGTTGATGACAGAAAAAAAAACTACTCATCATCATATTTACAATATATTCATTCTCTACACTCAGAATCTAAAACCATTTAAAATATTTTACATGTTTATTGGGCGTTAGCTACATTATAACCTTAAATAAATTGTGCTTATATTCCATATCATATTATTCTGTATTTTTTTCATTAATTAGAACAGTATTCATATTTTATGCTACATAGACCATGGTATCACATACATTTAAATTATAATACTTTATTAATGTGTTAAACATTTAAGGTACACTTAACTAATCTTTTCTTATAAAATAACTTAGACAGTCAATTAAATTTTGAATTTATAATAGTAATAGCAGTTATGTTGTTTTAATATCCTGTGTAACATATTTTTTAATATGAAATAATTATACCTTAACTAATAAATTAATTTCAGTATGTAACAGCTACTCAATAATTTTCTCAGCAGCAAATTTTTTTTTACTTTTTCTCTTCCAGTTGAAATTATCTCCATATAGTGGACATTATTCAATACTTGCCTATAAGTGTTTGATAATTATACTATAAAAATTATTTTCTCCCTATAAATATTTTTGATTTCTTTATAAAAGTATTTATTCATATTTAGCTCCAACAATTATATCACGAAGGTTCACATTTTCCATTCCCAGAAATAAATTTTGTAATCAGGCCTGAATATCTGGAATGGAGCATTGTTCACAATGGAATACTTTCAACTCGTGAATTGTTTATTGAACTTAGAGATATAAAACCAGAATGTAAACAGCTGTATACAACCATGATTTCATTTGAACTCACTCAGAACTCTGGAATTACCAAATTGAAAACTATTAGAAAATTGTATAACGATGTATGTAATGCTTTTGGTCAAACAGATATTGGTGAGTTTTAATTTTTCCAATAGTGTTTTTGAAACTGATTTTAAATTGGTTATACAGGAGTATGGTCCGACTGCATCCGTTTTGAGTACATGTACGGTTCTCGTAAATTAGTGAAAGAAATTTATAAAGCATCATTACTGTGTTTGGAACCAGATTTAAGGAGTGGTATGACAGAAGAGTTTGAACAACTTAAGGAAGAATTCATGTATGAATTAATTGCATATTTGCTGTAAAACGTAAATTTCATACATTTTCTGATTTTTTTTTGTTTTGATTTTAAGGGAGAATGAACCTAAAGATGAAGGAGTTATTGTTATTGATGATGATGAATAATTTTAGTTACAAAAAAAATGTTTTTAAGTAGTAATTTGTGTACTTCCTTTTTTATGTCTGTGATATGTAGTATTAATTTGAAGTCTGTTTATTATTAATGATAATTTTTATTTATTTTTTAAGTGATAAAAGCGTAAGATAACAAGATATTTATTTATTTTTAATATTATACCTATAATTAAATACAATGTAACACAAATGTACAACATTTACAAGTAAGACATACGTCATATTATTTAAGCAACTCGCAGCAATAAAAAAATAAAATAATATAACATGTCTTGGATGAAGCAATTAGTGCTATCATCTAATAAGTAAATTTGTTGAATATTGAAACAAAAGTTATTGTAATTATTGAATTTACAAAATTGAAAATAAAAAAAATTAAAAAAAAGAATTGTCTAATGGATCATTACTATTTTTAATAATCTTAATGTATTAAATATTTTAGTATATATATTATATATATATATATTGTTTTTCAGACTACTGTAGTATATAATAATGATCAGTACATCAAAGAAGTACTTTAAATACCTATTAGCTATTGCCTAAGTATCACCTAGTGTGAAGACTTGTTTATTACATAAAAAATTGGGTTCATATTTCTGCAATAAATCCAACATTTGCTGATAGAAGTTTTATGTTTGTTTGAGGGAAATCTGAGCCATAGGTATAAGTTAATCACTCTTAATTTAATGAATAATAGTCCAAAACTAGTTTGATAATTACTAATAATTATTAAATGTATAAACTGTATTGCAGTATCACCTCAATATTTGAATTTAAATACGTTAGCTAAAAAAAATTTCATTATCAACCTTTAAAAGAAAAATCTACGTTTATAATAAGGGGCACTTGTAAATTCCCCTAAAAACATTTTGCTACCGTATTACATTTATGTAAACTCCCCTAAAAACATTTTGCTACCGTATTACACTTATGTAAACTCCTCTAAAAACATTTTTCTACCGTATTACACTTTTGTAAACTCCCCTAAAAATATTTTACAAATAACGATTTTTTTTACAAAAAGCTCTTAAATTTGATTTACATGAAAAAATTATCATATTGTCTATTACATTATTTGTTAATACAAAATGTTCGTCTTGGACTGTTTTTATATTAAGTTCTTCTATAGCTTCGTGGACAGAATTCATACTTGTTGGTAAAGAAGGTAAAATATTACGGCGTGCATTGTGTGCGTTTATTTTAGCATATTTTAAATCAGTGATTTCTAATTTATTAGTTGAGACTGGTCATTTAAACATTGAATTAAAACTTTACTTGGCTTATCATGAGGATTATCCATGGCTTTTCTTTTTGCTGATGTAGACAACTGTTGGCGCTGCATCATTTGTTTATTGCAAGATTCGTGGTTATGATTTTCATTACTAGATGTTATTAAGTTTGAAGGTTCTAATATTTTTATAAAAGCTGGACATTTCTTTATACAACAACGCCACTTCTTTTCGCCAGTTAAAATCAATGTACGTTCAAAATAATATTTAAAAAGTTTATAAGCAATTAATGAACGACCACGTTCACTGGTAATAAATTGAATTTCTGACATAACTACTAATTAATAAATAAATGAAAAATATCACACGAAACCAAAACGATGTTAAAAATGTATTATAGAATATAGATCAACTATAACGTTTATGGCATGTGATTGACTGAGAAGGGAAAATAGTTAGACCCAGTTATCTTTATTACTATTTATTATTAGTTTTATGAGAGTACAATCTAGATTCTAGATAATGTACTGTATTTTCCCATAAAGTGTACAAATTAGTTGCCATAATAATAAATTATTTATACGTTAACTCACTCTTTCTGTCATTGTTTTTCTTCTTCTCTGTTCACTTTTTGTTATATCTCAAAACGTTATTATATGTATAATCATATCTATATACGAGTATATGTAATGTATAAATGTAAATAAAATAAAATGTAATACCTACGCCTTTGATGCCGCGGATAGTTTAAAGTTAAGTAAAAAAAAAAATAATAATAAATAAATTAAAAGTTGACAACAGTCTATCTTTATTACCTCCTTCAGGTTAGCAAAATGTTTTTAGGGGAGTTTACAAAAGTGTAATACAGTAGCAAAATGTTTTTAGGGGAGTTTACATAAGTGTAATACGGTGGCAAAATGTTTTTAGGGGAATTTACTATTTCATTTTTTAGGGGAATTTACTATTTCATTTTTTAGGGGAATTTACATTTTTCAGACACAAGGTCTATTTAGACCTTATAATACTTTTGATGTTCAATTTATTATCCTAATAGATTTTGCTATTAGTAAAAATCCACCAGCTATTATTATCACTTCACTAAACAAATACCTAATTTAAATTCAGAAACTTGTCCAGTTTTTTTGTGATGTTAGATTTTTACATAACAAGTAACAACAGTAAAATTACATACACGTTTATTTATTAAAGTCATGGAATGAGGCGTGATAAAGCTGCACAAAGCAGTGGATTAGTGAACTTTATCATATTAGGCGCTAGGTAGTAGAGTTGTCTTCCAGTAGTCCGTTCACTGGGCTCTGATCACGAATTATAATACACATAATATTATATACTCGTATAAATATTAATGAACATAAATTTATTTTTATTACTTTCTGTGACTTGTTAATTGATCTTTTAGTCAAATGGTTTATTTTTTATGAAGTAACTCATTCATTTGAAAAGTAAATATATATATGTTCCCGGTTGCCCCGTCGAATTTGACCTCCGTGTTACCTGTCACAGTATTATTCTAAACCTAAAAACTTAACCAAAAATTATGAAGTTTTGTACACGGCATGTTGTACCGTATTAAATACTGTAAAAATGTTGAGTCTCTTCCCCAAAAAGTAATATAGTACCTGCCGCCGTTCATGAATATTGCTGAATTGCTCTCTAATCTGTTATACTTTACCAAAAATTATGAAACTCTGTACACGGCACGAATTGTACTGTATTTAAATATCATGACAATTTAGAGTACCTAACGCAAAAATCGGATCAGTTAGAACCAGCGAGCAACCTAGGAAATTTCAGCGGGCCGTTATTATTTTCGGGCAGAAAATATCTAGTCTTTCTAAGTAGTGGATCTAGGTTAATAACAATTAACGTGTCAGTTGTATCACAGATTAAATTATTTAATATGTAGTTGATTATTACTGTGTTTGGCATTCCTTTCCAGAAAAATATAAACTAGAATTTCCTTGTTTTTACTTTTGTGATTATATAAGATTGGATAAGCTTTGATGCACATTTGGTATCGAAGTATCGTGCGGATCAATGCGTTGAATTAGAATTCAATACTATTAAATTTTTGTACACGAAAATCGATTCTGAGCGTTAAAGATCTGTCAGCCTATAATACCAATGTTATATATGTATTTTTTAATATAATACAAATTATACTGGGTATATAAAATGATAAAATAAACATTTGGTGTAAATTTCATGTGTCTGCGGTTATTCGGTTTTGGAAAAAATTTTAATTTCAGACAAATTATTGTGAATTTATTCTCAGTTTAATTTTTATAATTACACTAACAACAACTTATGAGAAAGGAACCTTAGGTATATTCAATTTTCAATTTTCTTGATTGAGCGAAAAATGTTTTATTGACAAACAACACATATTTAAATATTTATAGTTCCTACGACATTTAAATAGGCCTATTACAAAATTTATAAAATTTAAAATTTAAAAATGATTTTGTAGTTTAAAATGTTTAACTATTATAGTTATGGATTGAAAATTTAAAACAAGGTTCCACGTAAATAGGTAAATAAATTAGTATATTCACATTAATATCATTAAAAAATATACTTTAGTAATATCATAGGCTCACAATCGTTTTTCGTATACAATAATATATTTTATCATTCAATTCAATTTTAACACCATCCATTACCTACAGTAACCAACTTGTAATCTATTGTAGGTACAACAGAGCGATACCCACTTGCCCTCCTTTTTAGTTTTACGATTTGCTAATTAAAAATATTTTAGAAGCGCCTACTGATTTGATTTTAAATATATTTAGTAAACAGTGAAGTTAATGTATAATAAAATAATATGAATATAAGTAAATTATTTAATCACACAGAGCAAACGTCTAGCAGAAAATAATTAAAGGTCTTAAAAGAGTCGAATGTCTGAATACAACCCACATACAACCTATATATCGTATCTGTACCTGTATTCGTGTATAATATTATATTATTATGTGTTAAGTAATTATAGACAATGAATGTCATAAAATAATAATAAACTACTTAATTACTATCTATACACTATCACTGTTGTCATTTTTTAACATTTTTATAGATATTATTGATAGATACCTATAGTATTATTGCTATTTACTAGGACAGTGAATTTGTAGAAAAATATATTATTCTTAGCTTACAGTAAGACAAGACATATTGATATATTCTTTGGCACATGGTATGAATTGTCATTAGAAACTTTTATTTTAAAATTATTCGGTTTTTTTATTTATTAGATCCTTTTTAGGCTTTATTAAGTCATTGTTTAATTTAATTAATTTTTTCGATGTACAATAAATTCCATCAGTTCGAATATTTTGATTTATTTACTTTTCGTTTCACAAATAACGTTCACACTTTGTACTAAATTAATAATATCTTTAATTTAAAATATTTCACACTTGCGAGATTTTTATATTTTTTAAATTTGGATTTTTATTTATACCCATACTTAGAGTAATATTTGTGAACTGAATTGATTAGATTTTGATGTACTAAAGTCAGAGCCCTTATTATAACTAACCATTTGTACCTATAAATAATGTTTCAAACCGTCGCGGGTAACTGGGCGGATACCTATACGGGCTAGGGCATGTCGGTACATAATAATAAATTAGATAATAATATTAGTACATAACCCATCATGGAGTCAGGTAAGTAGGTTATTACAATATTTCGGACTTAAAAATTATTATATTATTATTAATTGTAATTATTGTACTAATCGTTTAATAAACTGCATGTTCAAAAATATATATGTTTGGTTTTTTTTAGTATATCAGGAAGTTGTGTGTCTTATTTATTTATATTTTTGATTAAAAAACTCGCTTAAATGAAACTAATACTCACATTTTACTAGAATATTAGGAACATAATTGAAAATCAAACTTACTTTTTAACTCTAATGAACTATGTACAATATACAGAAGTAATAAGTATAATAAAAATATAAATCCGAATAGTTTGAGACGATTAGGTGATGATTGGCTTCTGTTAAACAAAATAAATCTAAATTGAATGTATTAGTAAATTAATGTATTATTAAATGTATTAGTAAAATAACTTGGTCTTTAGCATAATATTGCAATAAGACTATAATACTATATTTATCGTAAGAGAAGGTAAAACCTTCCAAAATGCTTGTATGGTTTTTATTTACATAATTTTTATTTCCACAAGGAAAAAATAATATAGTGCAACCCTTTTCTAATTGAAATCAATTAATTTGTTTTCGTGTTCTAGATGGAATTTACTTTTACATTAAGATGGGTACCGAGTAGCGTGATCCCTATATTGGCACCACACAAGATTTAACGTCCGCTCCTCGCCCCCTGAAGTTAACCGAGCACAAGATGAATCACAACAACAAGCTTTGGTCGTAGTGTCGAACGCGGGTGGCAAGGCGGTAATCGCGGCTGGTGAAGACTGAAGTGACATGGTGGCGACGGCGAGCTTTGCTCCATCGCCATAGACAACTGGCTACCATTTATTGAAGATTAGTACAAGCCAAGTACTAACGGCTGTGGTGATTGAGGAGGACCGATCCGTGCTTTCCAAGTGCGTAAGTATTATTATTTATTACGTTACCTTTTCTTCTATACCATGATTTCTTTACAACTTAACATCATTTATAAAAACAACAATTATTATGTAATACTTATTACATAATAATTGTTTTCTTATTAGTTATTACTAATAAGCTACAGTAATAGGGGATTTGTAATAAATTCACAATATTTTATGATTTTAGAATGTACAAAATGTTATGAGGCCCTTCTAGAAGAGATTGCCTTATAGAGGTATATAACAATGACAAAGTTAAAAAATTCTAAATTATATTTTATTGTAAGTAACAAAATATAATAAATATTATAATTAATGTTTATTTCCAGTTACATATCGTATGCTAACAACCGGGGATGAGATGTTTAAGACAAAATACTGACAAAAATCAAAATATATTTAAATTTAATTTATACATTTAGATAATTTAAAAAAAAAACATATTTGTAATAATATTTAAAAAAAAAATGTTTATTTCATTATTTCATAGTTTATACATATTTATTTATTGTAATATAACACAGCATTTATTTATATGAGTTATGATCTATAAATTATAAAGTACACATTGATTTTATAAATTAGACTAATACAAAGTTTACTATAAATATTACTCATATTATCTATTGTATTTTAAGGACATTCTAAACGAATGCACACTATTTCTTTCTAGATTTTTTTTTTTATTTGGTGCAAAGTTTAATGTTAGGTATATAGAGTGTTGTCGTGTTGTTTAACTTTGCACCACGGTAGATTATATTATAATGTAGGTACTGTGATTTGCACCAACATCAAAAACTCTCCTAATTTTAGTTTTAAGCAAAACTTGTGTAGTGTTAGATATGCTTAATCCTTATTGCGGAAAAGATCTAAAATGAACAAATTTAAAAATAAAAATACTTAAGCCATTACCCATTAGCTATATTCATAAATCGTACTAAGCAGTTAGTTAGAACTTGGTTGGAATCATATGTTAAGCATCATAGGCGTGCGCACGGGGTGTTCCGGTGTGCCTGGGCACCCACAGACATTTAATTGGGGCCCTAAAATATTTAAGTCCTATACCATATATATGACCCGTATTTTACCTGATGTTACTAAAATATATTTTTCTAAATTACGTGATAAAAATAGATTATGTTTCGGGATAAAAAAAATAACAAAACGTAAAATATTTTAAAATATTGTGAAAATATTATTTGGAAATATTGTAAAAAGTAAATTAAGAAGTACCATAATGGCCCAAGACCGTTTGGAATCGTTAGTTTTACTTTTTATGGAGTAAGAAATGTCCTCCAATTTCGATGTAGATTTAGTTATTAATGAGTTTAATAATTAAAGTAATAGGCGCATGTTATGATAAATCTATAACTGTTGTATTAGAATGTTAAATAAAACATGTAAGTAATGTTTGTTTGTACAATATAATTTAATAAAATATGTATTATGTACATGTCTTGTTAGGAGAGGGCACAGATTAAGAAAAGGGCCAAAAAATATTGTAGCTAGGAACCCCTCGAAATGCAGGTCTGAGTACGCCTATGTTAAGCATTCATAAAAAAAACTTAGTAAATTCTTAGTAAATACCTACTCAAATTACTAATTAGTATGATTAGTATTAGTAAATAGGATTATCATGTTAAATTATAAAATGTTCATATGATTTTTAGTGAAATCTTAGTAACCTCTGGTGTTCACTTAAACAAAAATTATATATTATTTAATAAATTACTAAACATTCAACAGTGTCGTGGATAAATTCTAAGTTACTTTGTTTTATTTTAGTAAGTGCCTTAGAAATATTTGAATGCAACAAAACATACATGGTTCTTATCATGTCGCGCCTATGCACGATTTGCATATTATATGATGCAATTACAGAACTGCGTTATAACTTATATAACTGCTTCGGTTTTCACGGTAGATACTCAACATTTTAAGGATATTTAAATACGGTACAACAATAGTTTTACAGATTTGATAGCAGTTCAGTAATATTCCTGAATGGCGGCGCGTACAGCAAATGTTTTAAGTGTGATTTTTTTCAGTCTGTACGCAAAGGCACATTTTCTCATCAATCACATTATTTTGTCGTTGTACCAAACAATGACGTTTACGTATTTATGGTTGGAAAATGTCTCGTTGTTGTTTTTAATAAAAAAAATGACAATGGCCCAACATACTCCTATAGACTCGGCATAATATTTCACCACGAAGTAGTATTTGATGCAATGATTTCGCAGCATGAAGAAATTGGTAAGATTTCGATTTTTTAGTGTCCGCAACGAACAAGTGACCACAGTGGGTCTGTGTATTTTGTCCTGAGTTTTTGAAAAAAAAAACTATTTTCGCTAACAGGCGTGTCCCGCAATCCACCGAAGATTATCACTTCGGTTAGCACGTTGTTAGCTTTCCGTTGCAGTCGGATTGCCTATCTAGGTGACCAAATTGAAAGTTAATTGTTTTTCACTCGAGGTGATTAACTCGCTGGACAGTCAAACACGGCTTTCGGATTTATGATTTTTTACTCATAAAACCACAATACTAGACTGTAAATCGCAAACCTGGTACCATTGGTCATTACTAGGGCTTTCAATACGTACATCACCCCAGCCCCACCCATTTGAAATTTTAAAACATTTTGTTTACCATTATTTAGTACGTAATTTGTATGAATTTGTAATACTTTTTTTTTGAATTGTTCGCTATTATATTTTTGGTGCGTTCCATTCGTATTTGAATTAGTTGTATATCATTTTATATTTTATAACTAATTAATATTATTATAACCTATACCTACTATATATTGTACTTCTACGTGTATGCCTGAATTTAGTTGTATCATTGATTTGTATCATCATCTCACATCTGTGAAGATTACAACTTACAAGTGTTAATATGACACGCTTCCAAGCTAAAATTAAAAATAGCGATCAACAATAAAACAAAAATTAATAAGTTCATTAGTCTCCAAAATGTAAAAGTTTTTCAAACCACTGTGCGATTAATGATAGTTCATTGTCATTTATCAATAGGTAATGGCACAAAACATATGAACCCTACTTTCGGAATACCTGGAGGAGAGGTAACGAGTTTTATATTCTATACATCTTGATTATTGTCTATGTGTACATAATACATACGATGTATACCTGTATGGTAAAAATAATCTGTATTCGATTTTGAGAAAAGAACAAACAAATTTAAGAATGAATTTTTGAATTGTTTATTAATTAATATAAAATGTTATAGTAAATGTTAAATGGTGTAAATTAAAAATTCGCAATATTATTATCTACATCGCGATATCTGTATAGTATATGGCTTAATACCTACGACAAAATAAAAAGGTGATCGAGATAATTATTTTATCTTGTCGTCGTATTTGTTATAAATACAAGTAGGCTAGTAGGAGAATAGGCCTAAAAAATAATCGTATAATATTATTGTTTTCTTTTGATAATATAATTCTTCTGTAAACACTTAACACATGTAATATTTTTAACTTTGTAATCATAAAACTAAACACATACACATGGAGATTTATTAACTATCATTAATCGCACAGTGGTTTGAAAAACTTTTACATTTTGAAGACTAATGAACTTATTAATTTTCGTTTTAATGTTGATCGCTATTTTTAATTGTAGCTTGGAAGCGTGTCATATTAACACTTGTAAGTTGTAATCGTCACAGATGTGAGATGATGATACATATCAATGATACAACTAAATTCGAGCATAAACGTAGAAGTACAATATATAGTAGGTATAGGTTAAAATAATATTAATTAGTTATAAAATATAAAATTATATACAACTAATTCAAATACGAATGGAACGCACCAAAAATATAATAGCGAACAATTCAAAAAAAAAGTTACAAATTCATACAAATTACGTACTAAAATATGGCACTGGAATAAATTCGAAAACACTGAAATTTAGACGAGGGGTGGGGTTGGGGTGACTGTGGATATTAAGTATTTGCGATTGCCGCCGAACGAAGATCGTACAAATTTTAAAAACGGTCGTACAAATTCATACAAATTACGTACTAAAATATGGCGTAGTGATGACTATTATTTTGTAATTCTTGACCTTGGGTGGGGCTAAAATCACATCACCCCAGCCCCACCCATTATTTTTGTTAATAACGGGTTAACCAAGACCGTACAAATTTTGAAAATTGTCATACAAATTCATACAAATTACGTACTAAATAATGGTAAACAAAATGTTTTAAAATTTCAAATGGGTAGGGCTGGGGTGATGTACGTGCTTTCAATTTAATGCAGAGAAAAACCTTAAAAAATGCAATAAAAATATATGCTCATAAAATGTCATAAAAAAATTTTCTAATAATAAATAAACTAAGAAATTAAAAACGTCGAAAATTACAAAATAAAAGTTTCATGAACAGACTTATTATTACATAATTCAAATGATATGTACCTACTTGGAAAGCTTTCACAATCAGCTACAAAAATACACTTTCCTTCAAATTCACAGCCTTGGTAATTATCTACTTGAGTAGATCGTCATCAATATTTTAACCTATACAAATTGTCAAATCTCTATATTGTATTTTTGATATTATTTCTCATCACGTATGATCATTATCATTTTGTTTTATAATAATTTATTGATTGGATGATAGATTAAATAATCAAAATATTATTTTTCGAATTGATAGTGAATATAGTACATACTGTGTTATAATTTCTACAATTTTTGGTAACACCTATAAGTTAACAACTAATTCTAATAGCAATATTTTAATATATAAATATATAATAATTATATTTTAGCGTATTCATTTTATTTACATATCGTTTTAGTTCCAAATTAAAATTTTTTTCAAGCTTTCAAAACATTTTTTTATTCCTTATTGTTAATGTTGATAATATGGTTTACATAATATGTGTTGACAAATTAGGTTTATACAAAATATCGGTACCTAGAATATGACTTACCGAATATGACATTAATTACACAAATTTGTTTAATTACCTTACATTAGTTACATTCATCTTTGACCATTCAATACATTTTATCTGGCCATTGCTATATTTTAAAATTACTTCATACAATTTTAACATTTATCTGTAGGTTAGTATTACCTATACGACGTGTCCCGGGAGGAAATGACTAGCCGACGTCTTATGAAACTATACCAAAAATAATGAAAAATTATTAAAAACGTTTTATGTATTTAAGTTTCTTAAATCCAATTTATTTCCTAATTTTAATACATTCGTTTTGAAAAAGCAGCGATGAACACAATTGTGAATTGAAATTCCAAACATGAAAATACATGGCATACAATTTTTATACAAATACAAAAGCATGGCTGTTCGAATAAATAAAAGTACTTACCTACATATTATAGGCTATTTAATTTGCGTTACAAATACGAAAATTAGGAACACGTAATTGTATGACTGAGCAATTAACTCTGAAGTAGGTAGGTATTACCTACTGCAAAGAGAGGATTTTATTGAAAACGAAGACATTGTTATTCTTAGTTTAAATATTTAAACTCGTTCAAATTAGAGTTTAAAATACAAATCTATAAAAAAAACAATAAGTACTCATTTTTTAGATTTTTTGGTTACTATATTTACAATATGAACTGCTTATGAGAAACCATGTTTAAATTTTCAAATCATAAAAATTTGACATTTTATAAATGTTGAAGTAAAAATTATTTACAAATTGTCGATATTTTTATGAATTTTGTCTAATTTGAACTCTAAATGTTTGTCTTTTAATCTTAAATATTAACAGTCAATTTTTACTACGATAACTTGAAATCTCGTATTAAATTTTCAATCATTTTGACTTGATGAAAAATATTATATCGACATTTATAGAAAAAAAACGAAAAAAAGTTGAAAATGCCAAATGTCTATTAATAGCTATAAACGAATCAAAATACTTTATTGAAAAATGTGTAATGTATCGAAAATGACGAAATAAACATCTAGTAAACATTTAAATTATTTACTGTTAATTGTTTTTTGAATTACAACAAAGTAAGAAAATCGTTCCACGGTTCCATGGAAATCGGGTGAATATCCAATGTCGAAAAAAAATAATCAAGTTAAGGTTGTCTACTAGTAACTCTACTAGTAGGATAAGATTTAGCAACTTCGTAAATTACATTACTTATACCTAAGTCACAATTTTTTAATAGGTAGGTATTTGAGAAATAGAATCCATACTTTGATAAATTGTATTTATGTGTTTTTTGTCGAGTTTACTGAATAAATCTTGAGTCTCAGAATTTCGTCATAGAAAAGTTTGCTTCAGAAAATCAATGTAAACGTTCACTAAATGTATTTACATCATTACTATCCCTAATCAAATGACTTACGTCAGCAAATATACTAGGAAACCATAGAAAAAGATTAAAACGGCGGTGGTGTTGGGACCTTACTAATCTAGTAAAAAAAAATCTTATATAATTGTAATATATAATGTCATTGTCAATGCATATTATGTATAATATGAGTTGGTAACCGACAAATAGTGCCTTTAATGGAAGGCTTCTTTAATCCATCTTTTTTTTCAAGCCATAAATTCTTTCATCTTCTTTACTTATTGTTCAAATTAGTAACAGATTGTAAATTATATTGTAAAAATAAAAATAAAAAACATCATTACTACTATTAGTATATATATTTAAAATTAACAAAACCAAAATTAAAAAGGTGTATGTAAAAAAATTGAATTACATTTTAAATGAGAACGTATAAAATATTTATTATTTAATAATAAATTTAACTTTTAAATGTTCTCTATTTTTTTTTTGGCTTCCATATCCACTTGATTGTATGAAGAGTTCTGCGGTGTTAATCTTGTTGGATTTCTTTGATCTATAACAAACAAACATTAATGATAATCATAAACTAGAAGACAATTAGTAATTTAACAATACTAATATGGTAATCTTGATGAACATTTTAAGTATTCAAGATTAATAGTGTTTGAGTTACAACTTACAGCAAAAACGAAAACAAATTTTGCCGAAGACTAGCTTTACGTAAAAATTCAAGTTTTTTTCATAGACCTTTAACTAATATACCGTCCCTATACCAAAATCATTGTTAGTCGCGAGCTGACATGGCACAGTGATGCAGCCCGTTTTGTATAAGTATATGGTATGAACATATTGATATATTTTGTAATGTATCAGAGTAACTCAGTAACTGAAAAGTTATCTATCTTAACTAGGTGGAAACGTGAAGAGGGCCGGCCTTTTAGTAAAAGGTGGTTTTTTCTATGGTTTTTTCTAAACTTTTTTTTTAAAATTATTTTGTTGTAGTATATAAAGCGTATTATATTTTTGATTTCAAGGGAATAAAACTTTAAAAAAAAATATATAGTGCGTATTATTTTTGATTCGTAATTTTAATAAAAAAAAACTCCCAACGAATAAATATAATTTAAATATGTAATACGATTTTAAACTTGATTCTTAAAAAAAATAATTTTTATCATGATATATCTAGTGGAATTCATGGACAGCTTCAAGTATTTTAAAATAAAATGAAAAATATAATATAAAAAAAAGATAATATATTTCCAAACGCATCACAGCATATTTTTATTATATTATAGCAGATCGCTATGTTACTCACTGACTCACTGTTCAATAATATGTCCTTTTGTTCATTGTTGGTTTTACAAATACTGATTGTACATATATTTGTATCTAAATGTAAAGAAACACATGTAGAAGAAGAAGCCCTACTAGATTATCCGTAGCCTCCCTCCTCCCCCCTCCCCACAACAGTTTGTTAATCGTATTTTAGTTAAAAATATCAATTATCAGGTCTTGTGCTGCTGATGAAATTTTTGCACCCACAGAAAAATGTTCCTAGTTGCGCCTATGTACTTGATCAAAATTTGTAATGAATACTTATTTAGGTAGTATAACTATATAAATAATAAGTTATAAGTAGGGCTCGGATTTTGAAGCATATTCTTCTTTTCTTATATTATGTGAGATGGAAATCTAATATTTTATATATAAATTCGTTTCATGTCATTCTAGTTCCAAATAAACCAATTTGTTTTTGCCTCCTTCTGTCTTTTTTATGTAAATGCTTAATTTTTACTTTTTTATTGCTTTTTTGTAATTATTATTGTAGCTCTGGCATTTTAATAAGTTTATTATGATAAAGTAATAAAAAAATTTATAATTGAATTAATAAGAAACGTAAAAACTATTCGTTTTCGATGCAAAAAACATTTTTTTCTGAGTCAGTTTCAAAACTGCAAATCTTGCAAAATACATTTTAAATTTTTTAATTGAATTTCATATCTAATTAAAGGTAATTTATGGTCATGCTTTTTCGCTTTTTTTAAAGATAAATATGTTTTTTTTTATTAATTATGCTTTAAAGTCCGAGGCGTAGTAATATAAGTAATAGGTAATAAGTTCGGTAAATAAGCTCGGTAATAAGTTATATTATAGAGTTTTTGAAAAAGTTGTACATAAACCCGTACATAAATGTCAACCAAATACTTTGTATTCAAATTCAAAGGCGCACTCCACACCCGGTACGGATCCAGAGCACAGATCTAGGGGAAAGCCCAACACATTTTATACAACACAAATACATACAATATTAATTGATTATAAAAATATACACAGTATTTATAGTACCTATTTATAATCAATGGTAGTATCCAGCAGTAGGCACTCATATGTTTGTGGAAGGGGGGCTAGGGTGATAGGCTCCCCGATCCGTCCATGCACTACAATGCAGCGCCAAAACATACTAAAGATGTGTTATTCGCATCCGTACGATTTTGCGGAACTGCAGATTACGCATATTATGTAAATTATATGTATATGTATAATGTATATGTATATGTATATGTAGGTATTAACTTTACTCGTCCTTTGATGTTGCGTACAATATTAATCTATGAAATCATGAAAATAAAAATAATATTTTTTTTTAAGCGAATCAATCTGTTCAAGTAATGTAATATTTAGGTATAATAAAATCGCCAAATTGTCACATGTTAACAGTAGAAAATGTTGCAGTGCGTTTTATTTGACGATTACGATGATTTTGCATAATGTAATCAAACAAAAAACTTACAAAAAATAACAATGGTTTAAAAATACTACCTAAATTGTTTTAAATTTGAACCGTTTGCCGTAATTAGCTTTACGCAATCTATTGCCTTTGGAGTGATTCCTAAAGGTAATTATTAATTATAGACGCGGTGGCGCCGGTATCTACTAAAAAATTGTATTCTGCGTTATTAATTTTGCCTACTATTTCAAGTCTTTGACCCGGTTTGAATACTGTCGTAAGCGAAGTTGGATTACGTTATGTCATTATTTTTTTATTGTTTTTCATTACTTTGTTGCTGTTCAGCAGTCACTAAATGTTTATCATTGAATTTATTTTGAATATTATTATTTTCATTGAATAAACTTCTTATATTATAATCGTCTATGTCATTGTTCTTATTAATATAAATTATTGTATTACGCTTATTGTTAAGTTTTAAGTGTTTTAATTGTTGTGTGGGATTTAAGTTTTCGTCAATTTTATATTTCTTTACAATTATTGATTGAACAATGTTGTACTAGAATTTTTTTGGTTGTTTCGGTAGAATTTTTTTGATGGCACAGAGCGAGTCTAACCACTCTCTCATACCTTAAGAGTTTTTTTGATTATTTTGATTTGTTTTATTTGAATTAAATGCATTTTTACCAGGCATCTGACCAACAGCGTGCTGATTCATCACATTATTTACTTCTACATTTTGCCTGTTAGCATTTGTATAATGCGAATAAAAAAAGAAAAAAAGAATTTGATAACTCTAGCCTAAATTATGTTCGTTAAAATTTGCACCTTGATTATTATTATATATCTTATTTTTATAATATTGCTGTGACTGACTTTTGGTTCGGCATATATACTTATATCTATTATTCCACTTTGGTTCTGTATAGCCATTATTACTATTAAAATTGTGTGGGATATTATGTGTATTTTTTCGATTGAAGTAATTATTATTATCTATATATTAGTTTGGCATAATTTCGTTATTTGTATCATAGTCATTATTTGGATGAAATGTATTGTTTAGGCGATAGTTTTGATTATTAATTCTAAATATTATGTTTTTAAATTTTTATTCATATAAAAAATGCCTCTTTGGTATCTTAATTTTATTCATATAATAAATATTATTATTATTTGTGATGAAAAAAAATTTTATTTGAAACCATTCCTTCAAAAGTGTTTACAGTAGGTAGTTTTTAAGTAACACTAAAAATATAAAATCGATTTTGCGTAAAAATTAATTTTTTTTTTGTTTTTCGTGACCCTTTTAAAAACTACTGGAGTTTTAATTGTTGAATAGTATAATGCACCAACTAGATTCAGTTTAAAATCAGAAAAGATGCTGAAGTAGAAATTAGAACATTTTTATATTGCCCTAAAAGTTGATGGCAGACAGAAATAAAAATTTAAAACACATAATCATTACAAATCAATACATTCTTTCACTTCGCTCATAATCTAAAATATATTTAGTTACAGGTATGTGGACATGATGAAAGCAAAAATACTTAGTATTTAAAACATTGATAGTAACTAATTAATATTTTTTATCAATGTCAAGTATTTCTACCTATTTTGATAATATTATATGTAAATATACAACACATATTTTTCTTATTAAATGTTTCTACTCTCTGTCATAATTAGACAATATTTGTCATCGTCAAGTAAAGTTTACTAACAATAATGTCGTATACGTCGATATTCAGACGCAGGTAAAAGTAAATGAACAAATAATAATAAAAGCACTTTATTAAGATCCAGCGTTCAATATAGTAATCGTGTCACACGATCACCACACGTGAACCCTTTTTCTATCTCCACATATTATTCATCCTATTAAATAATCAAATTTAAACTAGTTATTGTCATTGGTTAAAATGTTAAATCATATAGGTATAGGTACTATGGTTAAAATTATATGAATTGTTATTTTATTGCGTAAATGTTATCTTTACCTAGTTTTGACAAATTTGTATGTTGTTACTTAGCTTCGTGATTATAATAGTATGATTGATTTTAAATTTTACTTATTATAGGTATGATAGTTTTCTCAACCTATACAGTTTGTAAATAATAATATTTCTTAATTTAATTTATAATATTATATGTAGGTACACAACTTAAAAGCTTATTACAACTAAAATACTTTACATATATGTCTATATTATAACACAAAAATTATGATTCAAATACCACTGTACGATCAAACATTATAAACCATTAAGCGTAGTGTTGCCTAACCAATATGAAGTAGTGTTTTGCAGAAGGTAGGTAAACGATAACTGATAAGGCAACAAATGGTAATTATTAATTTTATTAGAAAATGCATGGCCTTTCAGGCCAAATTTATCTATTATGTTGTTCCATCAGATTTGGTACTAAAATTATGGGGCGACATTATAGATAAATTTAATTGGGCATTTAAGTAAGACACTTTATATTATATTATGATTTTAAAAATTTGGAATAACAACAATTTATAGTAAAAAAGTTCATGGTAACAAAATTTTTATATTTTTTTAAATTTTTTATGAGATGGTTTTTTTAAATTATTGGTTTTTACTCTTTATTTTACTATTGTTAGCTTACATTAGTGCTAGTTATATGAATTAAAATTATTGTAATTACATAATATTAATATTGTTATCCAAATTGTACGTATTATCATTGATATTGTATATGAAGAATATTATCTTATGTCTTTAATGATTAAAACTATAATATATTATATAAAGATAGATATGTAGAATATTAAGAACTCCTCGCCTGGTTTGTCAAAACAAAAATCAATATATTGGTTGCATACGCCAAGAAGCCAACTCAATAACTTTGAAGTAGAGTCCAAAGGCTTTGTATAAGTCTAACTTATGTTCAATTTCCAAAGTTGTTTGGCACTCACGGTGAGCTTGCATTTCTTTTCAGCAGACTCCATTTCGAAGGTATTCCGTAATTCAAAAATTATTTGTTTGTTTAATGTAATACATTTATATATTTATCTAGCATATTATTATTTGTTAATAATTAATATATTTACTAAAAAAAATTACGTGAACAAGGTGGACATCGTTATCGGCAGTTAGCATATAATTACTAATAATATAGAGAGGGTAAAGTTATATATGCCACCACTCCGGCGTAAAATTATCTACAAAATAAATATATATTATTTTTCTTTATAAAATTGATATATTCCCTTTTTTACGTACTCCATTTTTGAACTCCGTCTCTATATATAAAATATTACGTTGCAATCATAATTTTCTCGTCACAGTCATCTCGGCCATCACTATTCTTTCAGAATAATTTATTATTTACATAGTAATTTAGAATTTTTCTCTCCTTTTTTTTGACACTTTTGTAAAAAAAAATCGAGAATTTTTAATTTTGATCACCCTAATACAATAACTATAATATTCACTTTTCTATCAGAAAAGATTCATAACTCATAAGTATTAAATCAGAGCATTTTTACTACCCTAAAAGTTGACGACAGACAGAAAAAAACAGACACATCATTGTAAAAGCAATACATTTATCGATGAGCTCAGAATCTAAAATGTCAAATGCCTATTAATAGCTCAAAAAGAGAAAAATATTTTTTCATGAAAATATTGAATTTATTTTTAATTACCATGCATAGTGAGATATATTTAGAACAATAGTGAATATTATAAACGGAAATATAACAACTTTATACGTTTGCGCACCATTTTAAAAATATCATAGAAACATAACATTTGTATTTTAATCTTTAAAGGTTTATACAATTTGGATTTTTGTGTAAAGTTTATAAATTATAAGACATTAATTAAATTAATAAGAATAAATACTATATTTATTAAATCATAATAAAGTTCTATGCAAGTTAATGAGTTATTTATGAAACAAATGCCATTTTATTTTAAAATTTTTTTGATTCTATCATACTTTTAACAATCGACTGTAGGATATTATGAATTTATGACAATTATATTTTTGCTCACTATCATAAAATACCTGACGAACATAAGTCGAAAACGAGATAGCAGATAACAATGCATAAATAGAATACCAATTTATATAGGTATTATAGATATGATAAAAGGGTTAAAACTAAAAGTATAGGTATCTAGGTACTCGATTGTACAATATATAATATAATATGTGTCAAGTGCATACCTCGCTTATCGACAATGAATAATATACCTATATAATAGGTAATAGTCAAAACTAATAATTAGTAGTTCGAAAGACCCAAATATTAACGCGTTAATTACGCCATATTATTTTTAATTATGAAAAAAGATTTGAATTTTGCAAATAGATGTCCTATATATACCTATATAGATCGCACGGAAAACTTTCGAAAAATGTAATCTAATTTCATCTTGAATTGTAATTTACAACTTGAAAACATGTATTCTATGAAACCATAACTGTTCCTACAATAATAGCCAAATGACCTAGCTATTATAGACATTTTTCTGCAAAATTAAAATTAGACAACATAACTAACTTTAATTTTTCAATACAAAACAAATTAAGTAAAATTAAGTAATAAAAGTAAGTTCCTGTAAAATTCATATGGTGAGAGTGATTGACATAAGTACATAACATTATGATGTACATTGACTAACATATATTATATAGATACCTAGTGGTGACTATACGAGATTATTAACTGCTTGTTGGCTGTTAATGTCCCTTAAATAAAATCCATAGCGAGGCTCTTTAATCCCCTGTGACACAATATAATACTGTATCCTTAGTTACGTTTTTGAATAAAATTATGTACAAACTCAAATAAAGCTGCATTTTTAATCATTTATAACGTTTTAAAAACCCGGACGTGCGTGTTTAAATCACCTATAGTAACATCTATACGTACCTATACGTAGGTATATTCATAATTGGATGCACAGTGGCGTTATTTCAGTTTTTAATAGAGGAGCAAAATTTTTGACGGTCAAAAATTGGGAACTTATAAAACAACAGGTGAGATCGGTCGGTTCGCAAGCAAGAACATATTAGTAATAATATTATGTTTATTTTCCTTCGAGCTTTGGGAGACACACACATACATACCAACTTGCATGCATGTCCACGGATATGAGTCTATATATTCTAACTATTAACCAGTAGCTACCAATTTATCATTGTGACAATAATTGCTTGGAACCTTCACAAAATAAAATTTTCCTATAAATATAGGATGTATGTTTTTGCGCTAATGAAATATAATAACAGTTAATTGAAAAGAACCATGGGCATTGGCACATTGGCCTGCTTTTAAAATCTGATAATGACAAATTCGGTGAAACGCGATTGCGCTCGTCTTACATTTTTAAATACAAAAAAACGCAAACGATTGCGCTTCATAAAATATAGGTTTTGCCCTTCTAACAATTTTAAAATACATTATTTAAAAATACAATCGGAGTTAAAATAAACTCAAAATTGAAGTTAAAAGTTCGAGTTAACCAAAATCAACTGTATATTAAAACATGACATTATAAATATTTGTCATATTTTTTTTTCGTAAACGTAGGTATTTTTCCAATATTTATAGGTATGTAGGTTAGGTATACCAATAACGTAACATTTGAAGTACAGCTAAATGTAATTTATAGTTTTCGTAATTTATTAAGTTATTTTATATATATTTGGACGAATGTTAATATTTAAAAAAAAAAATGTATTAATAGTTTTAAGAAGTGTATATATACTAATATGTACTAATATTAAACCAATCGATCTTTTAACTTTGAGTTTACCACTCCAACAGTGTTTTAAAGTAGTGTATTGGAAAATTATTAGGAGGGCAAGACCTATATTTCGCGGAGCACCGCAATCGTGTTACACCCGACAAATGCCCATCTTGCCACCCCCAAAATGACGCCATTGAATTGGGCACTGGTACGTAAATTGTCCAGTCAAACAAAACAAATATAACAAATTAATTATTTTTTTCTTAATCTTTATTTATTTTTTGCAAACCCATGCCTACATGTAATTTTCCGTTTTAGTTTTTGGGAAGATTCAAATTCTTTTCTCAATTTTCATCAACTTGCGTAAGATTTTTGAAATTTTGTTTTATATAAGCTGGGGAGTATTCATCACTATTGTGGCTTCTCTTTGCGAACATTTTTCCATTTTATCAAAATATAGTAAACCTTTTTTTCTTTTATTGATAAATCATCGCCCGATTCTGCTGCAATGTTGATAATAGTAAAAACTAGTAGGTAGCAAAAAATTTCTACAAAGAAAATTAGATATTTTGTCATTAATCTTCACATTCCGGTACCATGGTTAACGACAATAATAATAAACTACAATAACTACAGTGAATTCTGCTTAATGTGATCAATGGTTTATAAAATCAACTATTTATTGGAATAAAAAATATGTACTGGATAATTGAATCACTTTTATAAACATTTTTATATCATTTGTATGGCTTATTAAACTGATTATATTAGAAGACCAACATCTAGTACATATTGGTTATTACCGTATTAGCCATTGGGTATGAAATTGTATTTTTATACTAATCACTAATCAGTATATCGATAATCGATAACAAAAAAAAATATTACTTATTAGGAAAGAGGAGTATAATATATTTTCAATTTTGTATGTTATATAAACGTTTACATTAATAAATGCTTCTTGCATCTGGTTAGCCGCCGTTTGAGTGGGCGTGTTGTGAACAATGAACATAGATAATATTAGAATGGATAGGGCACTCCTTAACTAAAAAGACAGGCTGCATGCTTTTATAATATAATATTATATAGTGCACTCAATCCAGCGAGGAGTTTTATCATTAATTTTATTTGTTATTTAATTGATAAGTACCTTTGAAACCTAATGCCCTAAATATCAAAATGTCCATTCTCGCGTTATGGATAGTGGTGGCCTGTCCATTCTTTTATTATTATCTAATACAACAATGTATAATAATTAATATGGTTGTGACGGACATCTTGGGCCTGCGCGGTTATGATAAGAAGGCCGCGTGTGCCGCCGTCGTTTGCATACAAACATATTTTTTTGTATATTAAAACTATATGCTCACATTTAACATGTCAACCAAAATCACATATTTTTCGCTGTTTTTGCTCATCCGATATACGATAGTTATATAAAAATATGTTTTCCATTGTGTTATTTCGCCACTGAATTTGGCGTACAGTTGGCCGCCAAAGCATGCATATCATTTGACGTTTGTCCGAAAGGCGACAACTAGTTTATACACGTTTGATTGGGGGGCACCTGTAGGTTTCTGCCATGCCCAGGCGGTAAGGTTAGTATCTATACACCTAACATTCATGTATTAAAAAAAATTATTATTACGTGCCAGTTTATTATTTTGTTTTTTAGAAGATAACCATACGTCGATGACGTACACAGTAAAACTATGTAACAACAACTATATGTTCTTCAGTTAATCCAGCCCGATAAACATTGGTTTTGTCGAATAAAAAATAAAAATTCCATTATTAATCGAGTATAAATATATAAATTTCATGATAGGTAAATTTAAGGTTACACACGTTACTAAGTACATATTTATTCGGTTTGTCGTATTTGCTACTAGGAGAAATAGAATAAAATATTTTGGAAATTTAACATCTAAGCTCAACCTCATGGAATATATTATATAGGTACCTACTGTCTGATTATGTTTTTGCATCGTTTATTATATATTAATCGATTCTAACTTCAACCTATCCCTGTGCGCTGGAAAATGATTATAACTCATAAATAGGGCTTCAAATATCTTCAGAAATCAAGATAAATTTGTGAATTATAGTTTAATTTAAAAACCAAATTATCTTAAGCTGTTTTAGTACAATATGTGTATTTGCTATTTATATATAATATTTTTAATATTTTTTTTCAATTACTAGAAGTAGCTTACAGTAGGTGGGTTAGTAAATAAATAATGGTCTAAAAACGTTTAAGAATGCTATGACTAGGGCACGGATTTGTATATGCATTTGCATATTTAATGTGGTTTAGCGCATATTTTTGCATATTTTGACATTTTTCTATTTTAAGGGCTTATTTTACAATTATAATTGCATATTTCATTTTTTAGTGCATATTTCGATAGTTTTTTTGTTTTTATTTGACATTTATGAAATATATAGCATTAAATAATTTGTTTTTATTTTACAACTAATTAATCAACTATCGTTTATAATTTATTTTATGAGCATAAGTATTCCTAAAAATAATGTTAAATTTGCAATGAAAAAAAAACCATATTTTCTCCTAACCTGCAAACTAAAACACGCAATTAGTTACTTTTAATTTTTTTTTTAAATAACTATACGCTTATCCTGAAAAATTAACATTTTGAAGGTTTATCTTCTGACTTATTAGTCTTTACTACAGACTTATATCTAAATCTTTGCGCAATTGAATAGTAAAGGAAGCATGTCCCTTCCATAAATATTAATATTATACTTATTTAACTTTTTTGTTCGTATTTTATTGTTCACAAAGTTTAAATACAAATTTATCTCTTGAGTTTGCTTATGATACATTTGATGTATTTAGTTGAAAAATAAAATAACAAGCAACTTATAACAATAATTTACAGATTAAATGGACACCACAGACAAACGGTACCCTAGGACCCTAGGTGATTAGAACGTACGCGTTTATGTTTTTAAAACGACACAACTAATAATATTTATTACGGAAATTTGTATATATTATAATATTATATAATATCTTAGAAATACCGGGAAGTAAATACAACGTCCACAACAGACGGACGAAATGTTTTTTTCGTGGTTTTCGTTTCGAATAGATTCGTATGTAATTCCACGTCATTGAAGCTACCGAATAATCGGATCCGGGTTCGGACTGTAGGCATTATCGGACCATGATAGCTGCAAGCCAGGTGTGTGCTTATCGGAGCAAAACAAGCTAGGTCCAACATACCGTAAAGCCGACCACTTCGCCAGAACATAATTTTTACGAATTTACAATCTATTGATAAAACGTAAAAACAAAACCTTCCAAAAAGAGAATTTCGTACGCGTTAACCTTGACGAACGATAAGTGGTTTATACATTAGCAGATATTTTGTGAAAGTACGGAGATAAATATTTATATCAAAGTTTTTTGTAAGTATTTAATTCTGATACCAAAAAAATTAAAACAAACTATTACAGGTACCTACATTTGGTTTATGAAATACGATATAGCTGGTAATGTGACGATCGTTTCCGCGTTGTTATTATATAATAATCTATAGCATTATGATAATAATACGAAAAATAGCTGCCTTTAGACTTAAACTATTGGCAATATGAGATATTTTAAATATAATTATTAGATTTATTAGCTGTTATCATAATTTCATGGTTTTGGATAGAAATGGTCAAATTGGAATACTTTTCTTTTGTTTATGATACTAGCCGTAATTATACCTACTAATTTTCAAATTGTTTGAACGACACATATATATTTCATAGACAATAAATACTATTTTGTTTTAAATCTTTATTTTACCAATAACGTATATCGATTGGTTTTAATATATTATAATATGTATCAGAAGACACAAAAAGGACATTATAACTATTAATTATAGTTAAAAAAAAATGACAAATTTTCAAACTCATCTAGGTAGTTTGTGACCATTGAAACAACCTTAACTTTTTTCTCTTAAGACACGACTCTTCTTAAAAGTGTCTATATAAATAACTTGAGTGAAATGATAAGAGAAGTTAAAATCTTAAATCATCAGTTGTTCATACTGTAACCATAAAATCTAAAAAATATATAAACACAGTTTGTTTTATAGACATTTAAAGATGAAATTTGCAATTTGTACAAAATTAATTATGTAAACGAAGAACAATGGATTTAGTAATTTTGCTGTTGGACCTACCAGCTACCTATTCTAATAATACTAATTTTAGGGATTTGAAATTTTTGACTTAAATACTATTATATTTTTTGTATACACAATGACATTTCAAAACATTTATAGATTATAGTAAATTAGTTGTATGCTATTGTTTGATTATACCACAAACATATTCAAACACTGATCTATAATAATAAAGTATTGACTCAAAGTTGAATAACAATAATATAATATGATATAGGTAATATAATATATATTGGTATATTATATGATATAGTATAAACAATACATATATTATATCATACGAGATAATAGTACCTATAATAATAGTAGAAATATATACTATGCCTATTACAAAACATGATTTGTTAATGTTTTAGGTATATTATTTATAAATTATAATGCATATTATATTGTTATATATATTTTATACTCACGAATAATATAAGTTATATAATGTGATTAAAAAATTGTTTTCCGATTGCCGATTGCGGCATACGACTCACGTCGCAAAACCCCGCACAGCGATAATAGGTGGAGAGGGGACGTTGTTCTGTTTATTTTCACGAGGTCTCGGGGACTCGACCTCAGTGTGTCATTTTATTACTAAGGATCAGGGTTACCTTATGTAAAGAAAAGTACTCAACGTATATACATATATGTAGCAGTTGTTATTAATACTACAACATTGCTACAAATCTTATAATATAAACGAGGATTACCGATCGGGCTATGGTGATTCGTGGTTGCCGATATCCATTGAGTCCTCGGAGTCCTCTTCAGGCTTTTGTCACTTAGTTCGAATCGACTGTCACCTGCACCCGGTACTGCTACTGACCGACCACTGACCAGTTAGGTATATTAAACCGACACATACACCGCGCTCCCGTTCGGTCATTACCGCGACGCGTAAATAAACCCTATGTCAGCATGTTATTTGTATATTTCGACATACACCATTCTTAACACTCAGCATACTAGCCGTGGGCCTCAACGTATAGGGAGTTATGTACGATGTCAATAACGACAATCGTTATAAGGCTGTCGTAACTCGTAAGTATAGTGAATATACTGATGACGTGGTGTGCGTGCCCAATGAATAACACTGAGGACTGTGGTTTAAATAATGAAGAATGCCGGAAGAATATTGTATGGTGGATTAGGCTGTGACAAGGAAATTATAATTGTAACGAGATTAAGTTACAATTATTTCGAATACGCGTGACCAATACGTGCCTTAAATAATAACAATAAACCACTTAGAATAATATTGTTGATAATACTGTATATTATAATTTAAGACCTATATACTCTTACCTATGTATAATTATGATGCGTAGAATTGTAGGATGGGCTTGGCGAGACTACTCAGACTAGGAACGCAAAATATAGGTACATGTTATTATTTACAATATACATTTTGTTTAGATTATCCGCGAAATAGTTAGTCCATTATAATAATTAATAGCTACAATTAATGGTAATAATCGTTTTTCATATACAATGATTTTATATTATTGAGCTCAAATTTAACACATTCATCACAGTTACCGCTATAGGTATACCTTATATACAAGTCACATAAAATACAGCCGAGTGGTTACCTCTTACCCACCTTTTATGTGCCTCAAAAGAAAATGTTGAATAAAAACTTTTCATTTTCTATTTCATGTAGGTATTTTAATTTTTAATACATATTATACAAAAAAATAACATAAATATTTATATATTTTGACTTTTTTGTTTATATATTAACGTGTGCAAAAAATTTGAACCACACTGTTGGTTATTCCCGAGGTTTAAATAAATTATACTCATAATCAGGTAACATAATATATGTTGGTATTATGATATAGGTATATTCTATAAGCTATATTATTCCTACTTTGAACTTATTATCCTCCTTAAATTATTAAGTACTAACCAGAAAATATAATTATGAAGTCTTGATTTTTTAATTTTTTATGTTTTAATCCCTATCCTATATAGTATCATCAGTGATGCTTACGCTAAATCTGAGTATTTATCTAGCTGGGAAAAGTCACCATTTTAATTTAGCTATATTATATAACTCTAACAATATTGTATATAATTTTTGTATAGTCCATCGTCGTTCTGACAAAATCTGCTGAATAAACATTGACCTATATATCTATTTATATTATATAAAGGGTTTGTTCAATTATTTTTACATGGATATCTATTTGGATAATCCATTAGGTATACAATTTTTGGTGTCAGTGGTGTAGGATACGACAAATTTTAGCATCTCGCGCATTACTATGCAGAGTTCATACATTAACTCAGCGGAAACTTTCAGAAGCATACTTGAAATAGAAAAAAAAATTGAAACAGGTTATTGAAAACAGAACCTTGATAATACTGTATATTATAATTGAAGTACCTATATACTCTTACCTATGTCTAATTATGATGCGTAGAACTGTAGGATGAGCTTGGTGAGACTACAGCTCAGACCAGGAACGCAAAATATAGGTTCATGTTATTATTTACAATATAATTTTGTTTAGAATATCTGCGAAATAGTTGGTCCATTATAATAATTGATAGCTACAATTAATGGTAATAATCGTTTTTCATATACAGTGATTTTATATTACTAAATTCAAATTTAACACATCCATCACAGCTAGTTACCTACAAGACACATAATGTACAGTGGACCGGTTACCACTTACCCACCTGTTATGTGCCTCAAAAGAAAATGTTGAATAAAAACTTTTCATTTTAAATTTCATGTATTTTAATTTTTAATACATATTATACAAAAAAAATAACATAAATATTTATATAGATTGACTTTTTTGTATATGTATTAACGTGTGCAAACAATTTGAACCACATTGTTGGTTATTCCCGATCGTTTAAATAAATTATACTCATAACCAGATAACATAATATGTTGGTATTATGATATATATTCTATAAGCTATATTATACCTACTTTGAACTTATTATCCTCCTTAATTTATTAAGTACTAACTAGAAAATATAATTATGAAGTCTTGATTTTTATGTTTTAATCCCTATCATATATAGTATCATTAGTGATGCTAACGCTAAATCTGAGTATTTATCTAGCTGGGAAAAGTCACCGTTTTAATTTAGCTATATTATAATATAACTATAACAATATTGTATATAAATTTTGTAGTCCATCGTCGTTCTGACAAAATCTGCTGAATAAACATTGACCTTTATATATATATTATCTGGACTAAAGGGTTTGTTAAATTATTTTTACATGGAGATCTATTTGGATAATCCATTATGTAATTTTTGGTGTCAGTGGTGTAGGATACGACAAATGTTAGCATCTCATTACTATGCAGAGTTCATACATTAACTCAGCGGAAACTTTCAGAAGCATATTTGAAATAGAACAAAAAAAAAAATTAAAATAGGTTATTGAAAACAGAACCTTTATAAATGTTATAGATTATAAACGTTCATAATAACCAACGCGGAGAAAAAAGTATATATGCGTGGTCATCAAATTCCGGGGCGTGGCATAGTACGGAGAAATGGCATCGTCACGCATGAGTCGTAGTAGCGCGCCGCCTGTAGAAGAAACTGCATTTGAACACGTCCCCACGCAAAGCTTACAAATAGATTAGAGATGAATTAACACATCGTGCATCTGGTTATCCACCTTTTAAGTGGGCGTGTTGAAAACATAGATAGGTAATAAAAGAATGGATGGACCACTCCTATATTCATTTAAAAAATGTATAAACCGGAATATGGACAGACAACTTTTATACTATAGGTACCCATACACTACTCGCTCCAGAAAAATGACAAATGTTCACTCTCACGTTATAAATTATGGTGTAGGTACTATAAGTATATACAATAGGAATCCATTCTTATATTATCAATAGTTGTGAAGGACGTCGACGACGCTGCCGTCGGACAGCATGCATACGATAACATGGTCGTCTCGTGCTTACAAACACGATAGCGTCGCCTGTACGTTTTTGTAGTATTATTTATAACTTATTTTACTAAGTTTTATTTTTACAATCAAATCAGTCCAAATTTGATACATCCAACAAGTTGGTTGGTAACTATTTGGACATTGTTGGATTCTTCACAGACGTTCTTAACATCATATTTAAAATTTGAATATATTTAATTAAATGTTCTTCATAAGTTTACATTAAAGAAAAAAAAAAAGTGGACAAGTGGTTATACCTCTCTGCTGTACAGTAGGTCGAGTATGTCGTTGTAATGGATGTGTTATATTTAATTACAATAATAAACCATTGTATACGAAAACCGTTGATAATACCGTTGTATTAATGATAATAGTAATAGTAATTTATCATAAAAACAGTGTTATTAAAAACGTATTACACAAATGACTACAGTTTGATTTATTTTTTTAGCGTAAAAATATGAGTTTTGGGTTGTAGTAATTTTCATGGCCACAAGAAATAATAATTTAATTGTATTGCATGTTATATTAGTGTATGTTTAATTTTTTTTTTTGTAGTTTATTAAAAACTGTATGATAATATTTATAACACTATATATGTTAGGTTCAAATAATAACGTTACTCATTTATTTAAAAAAAATATACTTTTCATAATATGTACAGAAATAATGAAAAAAGTTTTTCTAAAATTAAGTTATAGGTCATTTACAATTTACTATAAATAAATTGTTATGTTGTAAACTTGTAACAGTGTACCACCATTTCAATTACTATAAAAAAAAACAGCACCAATTATTTAGGTATAAAAAAGTGAATTCTAAATACCATACTCATTGGCCATTGCTGGATTTCCACTACTTATATTTAGATACAACTTATAACAGTGTCTTTATAGGGATACAATTTATTATCTATTTAGTAGAGATTATAAAATAATTAGTTAGATAATATTTGCATCTGTGAATTTAAAGTTGGAAGGTAACATTAATTTTTACATAAACTTAATAGAGTATCAACCATATATTAAATACGAATACGAAGCAAACAGAATTTAATAAAATAAAAATACTTATTTACTAAAAATAATGCATTCTAGGCGCGCGGGACAGCTATAGTCGCGGAGCTCGACCTTGACACGATCTTGGCAAAAATAGCTTACTCGGCATGTATTATAATTGTGTCCAGCTAATCAGGCACCAATACTATAGTAAAATTAATTACGTTAATGTCAATATAAATATTTCATGAAATAATATAGTCGTTAATAAATAAAGGCTGATCGACCACCTTCGCTCAAAATTGTTACTCGTGATATATTATTGAATTCATAATTAATACATATTATTCTTATAATACAGTGGCTTATTCAATTACGAAGTACACTCGACACCTATTGTAGTACCGTCTTACAATAGAGCGATTACCTATAATATTATAATTATAGGTTTAGTAGGTATATATTTATAAAATCAGCGTGTAGATATATAATATAATATCTTACAAAAAGTTAAGAATATAACAAATTAGTTAGTTAAAATCAAGGTAATTGTTTAAGTGCAAATTTCTGATTTTTCAGTTTGATTACAATTTTATCGAATTTACCCATTTAAATAACAATTTATGCAATTTTTCAATTTTGTTCAACAAAATTTAATTTGGTTTTTATTCATTAGATTTAAATCAAACAAAGTATGAATACCTATAATCATTTAAAACATACACTTTTAGTCCAATACAATTACGTTTGAGGTAGGTAGTACTCAATAGTACCTAGTAGTTTAGATTGTTATACATAACATGTAAAATATTTATTTATTTTATACTTCTAACTAGGTAAACAAATTATTAGTAACTTTAATATAATGGGTAACATGGTTATTTACCAAATGTCGTATCTTTTAGATTTTTCCGTAACTTTAAATAATTTAAAGTATAACTAACTATTAATTAACTTTTCGTTAGAATTTCATTTTATATAACTAATATTTTTTAAATGAATAGTATTAATGTGGTAAAAATTTAATTCAATGAGTTTTGCAATTTTCAAGTCTACGAATAAAACACAGCATCGTAGATATAAGTGTGGTACGCAGGTATCTATGTCCTATATACTTAGTATCTACCTATACCTATCAATAATAATATGTTATAATACTATAAATCTTATATTATGTATTTCATGCAATGAAATATTAAAAATATGTACGTTGAATCAATTTATTCTCAAAACATTGCATTTATAATAATTAATAATATTAAAGTGAATTAAGATTATTTATTATAATGGTATATTTTATACCATGTACTTACCTAATTACCGTACAATACGGTGAGAATAGATTTGTTTTATAAAATATAGGCAATAGCTTAAAATGTATTAATCTACTCATTTTGTAGTATTTTTAAGTTTATTTCATGATTATATGTTTTTGATATTGCTATTAAAGTAATTTATATTTTTAGTTGCTCGGAAGTTGGAACATTTTTAGTTACAGTGATTAGGTATACTTTAATATAAAATAATGATTAGATTTTTTTAAGATTTATTGTTACTACTTATTATATATAATATTAAAACCAATAATATAATATGTGTAATTACATATTATAGTAGGAATATCGTGTAAGAAGTGTCTCCCCCTCCCCAACTCAAGAGTCAACAGTGAATTGCACACCCAACACTCCTGATAATTGTGCCACTGACATATGCAGCAATTTCTCGAATTCTAGCCCATAATATAGCGGGCAGCTACGAGTTTTTTTTGCGATGATTGGATAAGTTTTTGATAGTTTTTTCTATCAAATCAACTTGTATGAGTAAACAGTATACGATGAACTAATTGGTAAGTATATCTTAACATAGGTACAATGCAAAATTTGATAAAATAATAAAATAATACCTATACCTACCTAACTCAAATACCTGAGTAACTAAAGTGATTGTTATTTTTACAAAAATAAGTAAAATTGTAATTTTTTTAAATACCTAGTACAAGAAGTTGATGTCTTATATTATGTAAGCCTATGATATTTTATTTTTAGTAAAATAAATAATTTAAAAATATTCGGTGGATTGATAGTCAACGGAATAAAAATGTAAAAACTTCAGTGGAACATGTTCGCTTTCTACAATCTAGATATAATTATCTTCTAAGGAAGTAGGTAAGGTTAAACTGCAGCAGTCATTCCATAAAGCATTTTGTCGATAACCCCGTTTTTTGTGCATTAGAAATGATCACTTAAATAACGTATTAATCGTAGGTATTTCAAAATGACTCGTTGGAAAAACACATTATTGATTTTCGACAGTTCGATGTGTCACAAATGCAGCAATGCAATCCATAATATGTTTATAGATAAAAATAATCGCCGTCGGTAGTATAACGTGATTATTTAGAGCTAAAAAAGTTATCGAAAAAAATGTGTATAAAAAATGCACATCTATATGTTTATTTCATTGAAATAAAACTAAATTTAAAGATAATGTTCAGTTATTTCTTACAACCGAAAAAATCTTAATATAACTGGGAAATTTATTGTTTATTTAAATAAATTCCGATTGTGAGAATTACAATGGTTCTACTAAAGGTTTCAGTTTTTAGATGTTCTCAAGGAACTGGTAAGTTCTCATTTAGTGGTGTTAGCATTTATATTACTGTAATATTAGAATTAGAGTAAATAGAATTGTTATCAAACACAAAGGAAAGAAAAATATAATCTGTGTTTTCATAAGGGTTTTTGAAACAATTAATTTAGCAAGTTATGAGTATGTAAAACATGACAATTTAAAAATATCATACAAATAAAAATATCACTGTGTATTATAATAATTATAATTATATATATGTATATATCGATAACAATAATCACAACTACTAAGTAGGTAGGTACTTATGTAATACAAATAGAAATATTAAGAATCTTATTTTAATCAGACACTAATCGAAATATAGACGAATTTTGGTGTTGAATAAAAGACTCATTAAAGTGCTTAGACATTATTATTTTTAGTGAAACTTGGAATAGTACGGGTTTTACTCCCCAAAGTCTATGCGGCCTATCTAGTGATAAAAGTGAAAATAATTTTAATCAAAATCAAAACGATGGTGTTGTAATTTATACAAACAATAAACATAACAATTCTGTTAATCAACTACAATTTTTATTCAAGGCTAGCTGTATAAAATTAGACTTAAAGGTAAATAACACGTCAATTACTATTTTAGCTGCATGTCTTCACCTCAAACTAATATGAACATTTTCTTTTCTGAACTATCAACCATAATGACTTCAGGTCCTGTACAAAATAATTTGATATGGATTGGGGATATAATCATTGACATATTAGAACGAAATACTTCTACTATAATCGAAAATTATTTAAATATACTATTGTCAAACGGGTTTTCTTCTCAAATTTGTACGCATACTAGAGTGGCTTATGACACTAGTTCTTGTATTGACAAAATATTTAGTAGAAATGTTAATCAAATTTCTGCAGTACTTAAGACTAGTACAACAGATCATTATACAATTATAGGTAGTTTAATAAACTCACAAGCAAACAACAAATACATAGATGATTATTTAAATTTAATATCATATATTGATTACAATAAGGCAGTTAGATTATTATCCTGTATTCAATGGACTGGATTATTTGAAACCAATAATACTAATACAGCAATAATATTTTTAATGATAATACATATAATTGGCATAAATAATAACTGTATTGTGTCAAGTAGGAAAAATCGTAAGATAAAACACTGGATTACCAGTGGTCTTGTGAAATCAATAAAAAATAGAGATAAACTTAATATGAAAATTAAAAAGGATAATTCAAATCATAATAACTGATAAACTTTTACAAAGCTTATAGAAATAAATAAACAATACTCATTTGGAAGGCTAAAGAACAATATTATGTTAATAAAATAGAAATTAATTGTAAAGGCAATGGAGGGGTTATCTGGAATGTGATTAATGAACTATCGGGGAGAAAAATTAATTTTACCTGCGGCTTCCAAACAATGAAATAATAAAGGACATAATATATCCGACGTCCACGCCTAAAGACTACTTAAACTTGGTAAATTTATACTTCGCTATAATCGGAGAATATAACAATTTTCTTAATAGTATAAATAATATAAAATTTAATTTTGGAATAAATACTTATTTTAAATCAAACACAAGTTCCAACTTCAAGTTAGATACCATCGGCAGTTCCAAAGTAAAAAATATATTAAATAATCTGAATAACCACTCGGCACCTGGAGTTAATGGGTATACAGCAATATTTTTTAAACAAATAGGAGACAATGTAATATTACCTATCGTACACATAATAAACTGTAGCATAACAAATAATATGGTAGGTACCTGATGAACTAAAAGTTTCTAGAATCGTACCGATGGGTGTAGCCCATAAGCACAAAATATGACCCAAACGCAACCCAAAAGCGCAAAAATAAATAACACATAAGCGCAAAAAAAATTACCTTTTTAATAACCCATAAGCGCAAATCAATTTTATAAAAAAAGTGTCTTTAATTAAAATCGTAGTTATTATTAATATTTAATTAAGCATTTACAGTGTCACAGTGATATAAAAATTGGTAATAAAAAATAAAATAAAAATAGTAAAAATAAAAAATATAATGTTGAGTATTATTTTAAAATTAAATTTGAAATTTGAAGCCCACTGTCTTCAATAATATTCCAATCTGGAAATTTTTTTTTCATTATACATGGTCCAAGTTTTTGTATTGGAGATGGCTTTATAGATTTGGGATTCGTAGTTTTTCGACCATTTGACTGTATTTTTAAATTAACTTCTGCTTGGTGTTCTTTAATCACTTCGATAAAATTATAAGTAGATGGGTGCGGGTTATAAAATTGATCTTTCAAATAACGGTGATATGATTCTGGACCATTGGTGGACCATTTATTTTTGCGCTTTTATCCCACTATCAAGGTACAAAAGCACAAATTCATTTTGCGCTTTTGAGCTATCGAAAAAAAAAGTCGATTTGCGCTTTCGGGCTTCACCGGTACCGATTTATAAAAAGTGAGATAAAACTTATTTCACTAATTATAGACCAATCTCAATAGTAGGAATTTTAGCTAAAATCTTTGGAAAAATAATTAAAAATCAATAAATTTACTAGATTACTTGAAGAGAGATAAAATAATATTTACTGGACAATACGGGTTTACAAAAAATATAGGAACAGAAAACCCTTTAATAACTATTTACATGCCAAAAAAGATAAAAAAAAAATTTTATTCTTGGACTTGGAAAAAGCATTTGATTCAATCAGTAGTCAATTATTACTAAACAAGTTAAAAGAATTAGGCTTTGATAACAATGCATTAAAATGGTTTATCAGTTATCTGAATAACAGACAACAACTAACCGCACTATCGGATCTCATTACAGTGATCATTGTTATGTTGAAGATTATAGAGTCACTCAAGGTAGGTACATCATTAGACCCCATATTATTTTTAATATATATTAATTCTATACTTGCATCTTTATTAAAAGGTAAATTATTCATTTTCGCGGATGACATAGCACTAGGTAGTTAATTTTGAAGATAATTGGGAAAAATTGAAACATACTGTCAAAATCGATTACCGCATATCTATGTCTGGATGGAAAATAATCTATTATCACTTAACATAAACAAATCGGTTTGCATGCTATATGTTCACAGCTTCCTGTTATTTATACATGTATATTACATAAATGTGAAATTGGAATGAACAATTGTAGTTGCAAACCAATTAAAATGGTATTATCATTTAAATATTTGGGAGTGACAATGAATTTTAACCTAAAATGGTCAGAACATATACATAATATCAAAAATAAAATAAGGAGCTTAACTGTATTTACAAAATTCAATTCCTCAATAAATCAATTATAAGACAAATTTACATGGCATTGTGTAATTCATTTCTATTATACGGTATAACATATTGGGGAGGCACCAACTGCAGAACAGATATCAATACATTGCATATTACACAAAAAATGATTATAAAAGTAGCATACTCCCTAGTCCCTACCATTAAAATACCCAAGACAAGAGTCTAATAAATAGTTTATGTAAAAGTCAATCCAATAATATCATTGATATAATTAATAAAAATAAAAAAAATAAAATAGTTAGTGACCTTGATAATAATGTGTGTATCAATAAAATCATAGAAAGTCAATATGCCTAAACACAATATCGTATAATATGTACCTATAATCTATATGTAATGTTTATGTTAATTTTCGTTTCTATATTCTATAGTCTCTAATATTATGTTGTATTTATTTAATTTAATTATATCATATTTCTATTTGTATAAGTATTTTACTTTAAACGGAATGTAATGTCGTTGAACTCGGTATACCAGATACGAGCTTACAGCTCAGTTGGTATCCGTATCAGCTATTTTTAAAATGTTTGTATTTATTACTATTTCATATTATATTTTTGAATATCTACCAGATATACCACATAGTATAGGCTATAATACAATAGGCACAACCCTATATTATTATTAGTGGTGGTGGGCACTTGAATATCCTTACTTGAATGAGAATTCAAGACTCGTTGATTTTGTGTTATGATATAACTTTGTTGGGCACTGTTCAAAAGTCCAGTACGTAGTAAGGTTAATGTAATGTGTACGAAAAAAACCTGCATTAGGTTAGCTCGTTAATAACTCGCTCGTAATTCCTCGTCACGTGGTATTACAAATATATAGCGCTCTGCACTCGTATTATAATATATTACAGGCATAACTACAGTATATTAAGGTGGTATCAAATACGTTGAAGTTCGTTGCTACCAAAATTCAATTGGTATATTATTCATAACAAATTATAAGTGTGTTTAAAATATTTTGACAATATTCCAAAGGTCATCTACAAATCATGATATACAAACATAAAGACTTAAAAATATATATATAAATACACTTATGCAAGTATATTATAGGTTGGTACCTATAAAATGTATGTATTTATGAGCCATATATAATCAGTTCAATTATAATAAATAAATAGTAATTTTCTTTGAAAATTGTATAGATAGGTATAATACTAACCTATATACTGCTCTCTCCAAAAGAGATAAATTATTAGTTTTTTTAATTTCTTTGTTTTTAATTTTTTAGTTTTTAATTATTATCATATTTTACCACATTTTTTCAATTATTATGAAAAATTGGCATAAAATTATTTGTTTTTTTACATTTATTTTACTATTTTTTGAATTATTGATTTTTAGTAGATGGTACTTATAGGTACTGCATTTTACATTAGTATTACAAAATACAACAAAATAGTTAAATTGTATAAATTGAGTATCTTCATTTGATTTAACATTGTTGATTTTTGTATAATTGGTGTCAAAAAATATTAGAAGGGCACATTAATTACATTATTAATTCATAAAAAAATATTATAATGTATTATAAATTATGATACACAAAAAGACGATGATAACATTTTCATCTAAGTCTGTACCGGATGTCATTTTAGCTATGAAATTAAGTAAATACGCAGTATGTGAAAGTTCAAACCAAATAACTAAAAAAATATGCAGTAGGTATGCTAATATTACATGGCAAATAATATTGCATATTGCAACATGGCATATTAATATATTATACCTACTACTTTATTATCTATGTGTCCATAAGATGTGTAAGTGCATTATTTTTTTAGTCTTAGACAACAATTTATAGAGTCTGAAATGTGAAAATTAACTGATAGATCGCACTTTTAAACTACTTAGCAATTACTCACCATGCAGC